>JAQISU010000129.1:2325000-2505000 GCA_029339505.1 Unio delphinus | reverse complement strand
TGAATTGAGATGAGTATTCATTCATTCATTCATTCATTCATTCATTCATTCATTCATTCATTAAGTGGACCAGTAGCCTGTTCCATGAATACTAAGCGCCCGGGCAATTCATTAATTGTGTCGAGTACCTCCGGAATGTTCTAATGCACTTATAACGGTTTATATTATGAGCTCATTGCATAGTCTTTAAATTATCGTATTAAGTTTGATGAACAATATACAAATTAGTTACCATTGACTGTTATACGATAGTAGTGACAAGAATGGATAATTCCGTTTCAGATAGAGTTGTACCATGCTCTTATTAATTTGAACGTAGTATGTTTACAGAAATAGAAAAAGTATGACCAATTGGACAGATAATAATTTAAGCTAGAGCTATCTAATATTCTGGACATAATGCACTTTCGCCATATTCATTGTTCATTGCATGTACTTAGTAGGCTCAGCTACGCACGTTATCCCTCTAGTTTGTCTGAAGACAGGACATTGAACTACGATATTGCTACAGTGAAAGAAAAATAAATAGTATACGATATATAAGCAATATTCCAATTTTCTAGTGGATAATGTTAACACTAGTGAAGCAAGAACGTGTCTTTCTAGGTATAGTATTGTAAATCGTAGACACGAACAAATATTGCACATCTTAAAAAGTCCATCGCTTATATGCAGGCACATACAAACATATCATAGTATAAACGGGTTACTAAATGTATTGGAACAAAGTTACGAATCCAAAGTTCGATATTATTTGGCTGCGTCGTTTATCAATAACTAATTTGACATGCAGACTACACATTGTTAGTGAAGTTCATTCAGGGTGTCATCTACAACTAGATATATTTGTCTGTGTCGATATTCCATTCGAAACCGCGAGACTGAAAGTGTCGATTTGTAATATGTCTGTCTGTCTCAATGCAGGCCCGCACCTAGGAAATTCTGGGCCCCAGGCAGCTGACAGAGTTCGGGCCCCTTTCGTGTTTCAAATATGTGCGTACATGTGCCTATCTAGCTCGGGCCCCTGACAAGTGCCATGGTTGCCTTCCTCCCCCCCCCCCCCCCCAGGTGCGGGCCTGCTCAATGGATCTACTTTTCTCTTCAGTTGAATGTGATATTTATTTAATGGTAAACGAGTCATGTTATGCGTGTATTTCGTTGTAACAAATTAAACCACGTCCCTAACTTTCGTATGTGTGTATATTAAATCAAAATATATACTATGCTGTCCATTGCATGAAAGATGGCACTAATTGGCCCAACTATGTTTTCCTTTGTGTGAGCTGTATATTTCGGTTTGCAAAATAATATAATCCTCCTATCGCACGTGAGTGTGGTGTGTGTTTGTGCGTATGAAAACAAAATGGCAACCCCTCACGTTTTATGTATATGAGCACAAACTAGATCATGCTCTCATGGCCATCATGTTGGTCTTGTGCGAGCTCACACACTGTTCTAGATTCAAATCAATCATAGTTTTATAACAATCTCCTCTCCAATTTGTACTGTGTGTGTGTGTGTGTGTGTGAGAGAGAGAGAGAGAGAGAGAGAGAGAGAGAGAGAGAGAGAGAGAGAGAGAGAGAGAGAGAGAGAGAGGGGATGTATGTGTATTATGAAGTAAATAAAGACCTATTGCATAACAACTTGATTTTCAGATACAGAGGTGAGATGACCATGCACCTATCTGCTGTTGCTCATGTAGAGTCCTATAATTCCAGTCTGTCACAATATCATATGGACATTCTTCACCATGACAGCCGCGTGACTCGATTATGACAACACAGAAACTGACAACGGTAGCAGGCACGACAAGCTGTTTTTGAAATTTGGTTCAGGACCACGAGACTATGATACCGTGGTCGTAATGGCTGTCACTTTAATGACATCGACCCTTATAGCATGTCCGATACGACTATTGATTGTGAATTTACAGCAACATGCTTGCTAAATTCAATTGAGCCGTCTATTACTTTTACTTGCATTGCTCTGATGATCGAATAACCCATGTATATGAGATATGATTGGTATTGTACGATATTTATGTTTGTAATCGAAAATAAGATGTGATAGAATCACGCAAATGTGAAAATAAAATCTTAATTTCACGTGACAAATACTATTGGATAACCCTTTAGATCCGCGAAATAATTGCCTTGATCAATCTTCTTAAGTCGTTGTTAGTAGATTTCTTGACATGGTGGTTTCTTGTAATAGTTTTGATTAGAATATTCGTTGAATCAAATGAAATTCCAACGATAATAAGAGAAGTTTCAAAACTTGGAAATAGGTTAACGGGTATGTTTTATTGATTAATATTTGTAATATGTATTCATGTGTCAATGAATTTGTTGTACGATAGAGTGATGGTGCCCCAAAGCCTAACCGAAAGACAAAAAGAGATTCAATGTTTGATTTGTGATAATCATTGGAATGAGATGCCTATAATTAGCCATCGGCAATACTGACAGTAGTCACATTTGTGATAATTTAAGTTGATTGGTGTACAAAATTTGTAATTAATTTGGATGGTGCTTAGAGAATGAATTTTAGAATTTGCTCTTAGCAATAACTGATAATCCAAATTGTAAGTGAGATGTATTCATTGAATGCAGCCCAGTGTTTCTTTCTTAGATGCACAGAGCTATGTTATGAAGGGTATATCGGACAAATAGTCCTTTAACCTTAGTATATGGCGTATATACGTCAAAGACCCATAATGCGGTTGCGAACACTTCCCGCATTTGATCACTTATTTGTGATTCATCCGTTATTAATGTGAACATCTTTTATAACACGAACCAACTACATGCTTTGGAATTTCCGAATATTTTAAATGCATATGGGTATTTTGATTTTGAACAATGTTTTAGTTTCAAATAAGTGTACCAATATTGCTTGCCTTATAGTATTGCATACAGGACTTGGTAGTAACGTTATTTACCATTTGGCTTCGAAAAATGTTCGCAAAAAATTAAGATTTTTCAGTAACGGATAATAATAACAGGATAATTTATATTAGCTGACTAGCAAAAGTAATTCGTTTCCAAAAATGTACAAAATCCATATATTGTGCCCGTAGAAACTATATAATATATCAGTGTTACCATTTATGATTACATCGCATCAACTCTTGCCATAAACAACTGGTTTCGCCGTGTTCAAGTGCAATTAACTTGTGCAAATAGTGTCTAGGAGACGTATAAGTCTTTTTTACATCAGCAAATAGCCTTTCCATCAGTCATGTAAAGACGATACGTTGAACATCTTGGCAAAGAAATGGAATGTGTTGGGGGAGATGGAATAAATACATGATTATTCATCAATACTGCAAATACATCATTAATTGTCCAACATTAGAAAGAACAAAATTAATATAATGATGAAAATAAATCTATGTGGTACTCATTATTATAAATTGTTAAAATGTTTTAACATTTCTTTTGAAGCCAGATTTTAAACATTGCGTTATGTTCAATTATTTCTTTTAATGGATAATTAGTGGTTTATTTTTAAGTTTCTAGTTGCACAACGTCTTCTCTGTAAGACATAATTTTGAAAGTTTAGTACCCAGAGTTAATTGTTATGTTGAAAATGGGCAAATATTATCAAGGACGAAACTCTATTTCTGACATCTATAAGCACTAAAAAAAATTACACTTGTGTGTTACGCATGCGTATTTGCTTGTAATCAGTCCCGGATTACCCATTAGGCAGAGTAGGCAACTGCCTATGGGCCCCGCGACTTTTATGGGCCCCATCAGGGGCCCCCATGGGCCCCCATGAGACCGTGACCGTGGGTCTGGGGCCCCAAAAGTTTGAATGCCTATGGGCCTCCACGGTGCTTAATCCGGCGCTGCTTGTAATCCCATTGTGTCAACACGATTAGAGAATATTGACAAAGAAACAGTTTTAATGGTTGAAATACAAACAGCTAACAACAGGAATTGTTTCCAAGGCTAGACAAGCTGATATATATATATATATATATATATATATATATATATATATATATATATATATATATATATATATATATATATATATATATATATATATATATATATATATATAGATAGATAGATAGATAGATAGATAGATAGATAGATAGATAGATAGATAGATATACAGACAGACAGATAGATGGATCGATCGATCGATAGATAGATAGATAGATAGATAGATAGATAGATAGATAGATAGATAGATAGATAGATAGATAGATAGATAGATAGATAGATTGAATTGATCTGCTACTGAGAATTTGATGATCTATGAATCGTACATCTTTTAAGACATATTAGTTACTTCAGGAGAAATAGTTCGTCATGTATTAAACAAAAATGAGAACACTTTTCATTGCTTTACATCCCGTATGCGTTAGAAGGTCTTTATTGGTTATTCCACATATATTATTTCATACGCACGTAAGTCTATATTTTGCAACACAAAATATTAATCCATGTGTAGCGATGTGTATATTGCTTATACTGCATATATTATTTCATGCTCGCAGAGGTCCTTATTGTTTAAACAATATAGATATATCATGCGCATAAAGGTATATATTGTTTACACGCAAATCAAAAAATTATTGCATAAATGCTTCCTGGAATTGAAAATATAATCTACTTTTCTTAGCAATTGTATCTGCCACATCAATGCTTCAAAAATCCTCTCATATTGGAACGCTTGGAAAGTTCTTATAATGAACAATCAACAGAGGAATGATAGACGTTTACATTTGTTCCTCTTTCTTTGTGATTTGAAACGTACATACAAACCAGTATATATTATACGCATACCATAATATTCAAACTATCCATCATTATTATCTTGTATCAAGACATTTAAATCCGTTTAGATAACGGTTATCCGACCTTTCCATTAGGTGCCTATTAGATTATACCCATATATATATACATCTAACATTCCGTGACACAAACTTTTAACGAAGATATGTCTTGAATATAATTAATTGAATACTGATTTCTTTATATTGCGAAACGTAATGACCCCGACGATGCCTCGCAGCCTGTCACGCTCTCTGTAATGAACTACTCAGATCGAAATATAGCAGAATTTTATTATCGTATGTTTTGCAACTAATCGAAATAGGGTAAATATGAAAATAGCATGCAAAAGGCAGAAAATATAGATGTTTACATTTAATATATATATATATATATATATATATATATATATATATATATATATATATATATATATATATGTGTGTGTGTGTGTGTGTGTGTGTGTGATATGAAGATATGAAGAAGTTTACGGCTAGACCCTACTTTTTTACTTAGATTTTTTCCCCATATATGTTATGAAAAATTAAATCAAAATTATTTTCGATGGTGACAATTACATCGTACATATTATTTATCCAATCATTAGGTGAAAACGAGAGAGAGAGAGAGAGAGAGAGAGAGAGAGAGAGAGAGAGAGAGAGAGAGAGAGAGAGAGAGAGAGTGAGCATGTGTATGTTTGTGAGTATGAGTGTGTATTTTGGATTTATACCGTCGCTGTAAAAATTGTAGTCATATTTATACGATGTCTACATTGTGGCAGTCTATAGTGATATCTTCCACTTGGGGATCATGCCTCAGACATCTAGCACCCTGTTCGACCCAGTCACAGGAGGTGAACCAGTCCTAACACTTAATTATATGGAAATAAGTGCAACAATTAATATATATATATATATATATATATATATATATATATATATATATATATATATATATATATATATATATATATATATATATATATTATTTTAGGAAATAACGGGTGACATTACATCCATCATTACATGGTTCGGGATGACGCATGTGCTCATTTCAGGAACTGCAGTTTAGTTTGGATGAGTTATATTATGAATATTTGTTATTGAAACTGGGTTGACCTAATCTGTCCCAGTAAATTACATTTCTGACATTTTGTGTGCTATTTGAATATATTTTTGACTGCAAAGCAATGCATCACAGTGTCAAATATCATGACTATCAAGTAAGAAAGAGGAAAACTTGATTTCCACGTCTGAAATGTTTCAGTTGTTTATATTTACTTGTTCTAGCAAACAAAGTGCTTGATATATTTTTCAGATGTAGCTTAATGCATAATGGATGCATGGTTTGATGGAAAATCGTATATTTTAGCATCTGAAAATATTATTATATACTTTTCACATGTGAAAATATAAGAATAAAAATAAAACTTGTTTTAGCCAATACATTTCTTTCTGCATTTCACACTTATGTATTTAATAAATAAATATAGTCTATAAGCTTCGCATGAAAGAATATCATTGGTTAGACAAACATCGTCCTAATCATTCAAACTGATACTTCTTATTACTCTATGAGGGGGCCCCGAGTGGCCGAGTGGCCGAGTGGTCTAAAGCGCTGTCCGTTACGGACCACTGCCATCTCACCTCTGTCTGCGTGTGTTCGAGTCTAAGATTCGGCAAATGTAGTTATGTGAGATAGCTTGCCAGTAGCTTCTCGTGGGTCGGTGGTTCTTTCCGGGGGTTGTCCGGGTTCTTCCTCCACCATTGATACTGGCCGCCATGTATAGCCTATATTGTGCTGAAAATGGCGTTAAACCATAAAAAACAAACATTATTACTCTATGGTATCATTATTAAAAGAGTTTGATTCTTATAAAATGTAACAATTTCATTTTCCTTTCCCATAATACCGAATTATTACGCTATAACGTCAGTGTCAAATTATCTAGTTGAAAAAAATTTAACTCGTCGGATATTAAGGGTTGATAAATGAGTGTAAAAATTTCAGGGTTGAGAAAATATAGCAACACTTTGATGAATTTATAATCTAATGGATAATAATTAATACATGTTTCAAAGAGGAAGTTCGATTTTTATTTATTGCCAGACTGCATGTATTACAACTTGAACGGTGTATTTATTTGAAGAAGAATTAGTTACAAAGTTGTCAACACAAAATGCTATTTTGAATCGCATTGTTCACTTACTGTCACAAAGTTATATTCGTTTCCTGTTAAAAAAAGCTAAGTTTCTTTAAAGAATAAAAGTGGAATCAGTCTTCAAATACACTTACGGTTCGTAAAATGTATTCCGTTTACTCCGCTCCAAGTTCATGCCTTTGCACCGCCAAATATTAGCCTTGTTATTCTGTGATAAGGCGCATAGTACATCAATTTTTGGATGTTTTTTTCAGTACTTTGCGCGAAAATATACACTAAATCCATTTAAGAAAGAAAACTTGATTTACGGAACTAAATTGGTATCTAATATCTGTGTAGATTTTATTACGAAAGTTTCAGTTATGCATATTTACCTTACAAACGTTTGTAATATTTGAGTAGGGGGCATATGTAAACAAGCTGACTTATTAAAAAAGAAATACGTAACAAGTCAACTTGGTATTGAAGGCTAAAAAAAAATTGAATTCATATCAATGATATTAAAGTGCGACGAGGAAGAATTCTGGGCATGATAGATTTTGTACTTAATCACATTGTCCGTACACTTTCCCTTTAGTGTGCATAGTTTAATATTTTTTATATTGTCCATGTTAACGTACCTATAAATGTGATTATGACTGGTTCAAACAAGCTCATGAAATGTTCAGAATTTTCCCTACGGATTAGCTGCGATCGTGGGAAATGTTTCCTAACCCTGCCGTCTGGAACTGTTCGTTTTCACTCTTACTTTGAACATTTTGACGGCCATTTTTCGAATCGATTCACGAAATGAAATTTGATAAACATTGTGATATTTATTTGATTATTATTAATTTACACACAGACGTATTACTTATCAGGATCTGAAAAATGGTGTTAAATCCCCAAACAATAACAACAATAACAAAGCGAAAGGTGATTCTCAAAGCATGTGGGGTTTGGGTGGTAGTTGTACTTTTAACATGAATTATCTCTATACACAAGTACAGAAGAAAATGAATCCACCTCTGTTCAAAGAAAAATGTGGAAATAAACCGGTCCCTTAACTGACAGAATTATATCCAACCGCATCATTTTTATTGGATAAAAGAGCTCTAAGAGCTGGTGAATATTATATCTTATATGATGCAATTCCAACTCTAAATAGATTTTGTTTATGTCTTACTGGTCCATATCAAATAATAGAAATATCTGGTAATAATGCATTACCGTAAATATGGAACTCTATGAATTCAGTAATTATCCTCTTACGTGAATATGCCAACAATGGAAGTAGTAACATTGACATACTTTTAATGCTAATAAGAACTGTCTGCCCGAAACACTAACATACTATGTAGACGTTCTTTAGCTCAACATGATTTGGTTTGTGTAAAATGTTTTATTTATTCTAAAAGACACCTTCTCTTTGATTTTTAATTTTTGTGAGAACAAAATCTGGTTATAAATGTTGATAGTTGTAGAACTGCATATTTTTGCGCGCAACAAATTAAAGTGCATCGTTGAGTCAGAATTAAAGAAGTTCCATTTTTAAAATAAAAAAACCTGTATGATAAACAAAGTCTAAAATAAATAATGATTTAATATTAAAGTTATTATTAAATAATGTCAGTTTCTCCTCGTCAAGGCTTCAAAAGCTGGACATTATTCAATTCGTTTCATATATTTAGTGTTAAATCATTACCCATTTTGCAATCATATTTATATTTATATTTTATTTACTTTGGACAAGTATATGTAATTCTTTTCATTATCTAATCAGACTTTGTATTTAATATGTAATATTTAATAATTGTATCAACGATCAGAATATCGACGTCTTCTTGTTTCCTCACAGAAAGATGGCCAAAAGCATCAGGCCCAAGTTCGCAGATGTAACACCCATCGGTTACTCCATCAAGTCGTTCCCCCGCCACTCCCGCGGAAGTGGAACTGCTGTCATCACAAATAATTACATGATACAATGTCTTAAATACAACACAATCTTCAATTTATGCCACGCATCGTTTGAACCAATCCAAACTAATACTCACACTGGAAAAAAAATTAGTCAAATTTTGTTGCCTCTACCGCCCTCCAATTTAGTGGGGAAAAACAAGCTGCTGAATTTTTCTTTTTGGAGCAGTTTCCAAATCTCTTGGAGAATGTAAATTTAATGGGTAGCTACCTGATTATTCTTCGAGATTTCAGCTTTCACTTTGACTGTCCAAGAAGCTCATACACATCAACACTCCTAAATTCCATTCATGTTTACAACCATAAACAGTCAGTACACCTACCCACCCATTAACTTTGTCACAATTTAGACTGGATTCTTCATATACCTGATGAAAATAGTCTACGATCCACCTTTTATCCCACGAACTTGCATCAGATCACCTCTGCTTTAAATGCCATCTGGACGTATCAGTCCCGAACCCTCCACCTTTATTTGCTACGAAGATAAAGCTCCGCATGATAAATAGAACCAAATTAATGCATGACATACAAGCAAACCCAATAATTTGCTTACATACTACAGCAGAACAACTCGATAACTGCATTGCTTGAAACATGTGCCCTAGCCGCCAAGTGCAGAGCACCAATTAAAAATTGTTCTCCATGGTATAGCAGTGTTAATGACAAACTTTGCACTGCTAAAAGAGATCGCCGTAAAGTGGAAAGACTTTGGCTTTCCACCAGACTCACTATTCATAAGAAAATATATAAAGCGGCTAAGAAGAACGTCACAAACATTGTCCATTTAGCCAAATTATCCTACTACAGTCATATAATCATGGAGAGTTCCAACTGCAAGGAACAAATATTCACCACTTCCAACTGCCTTCTGTCCAGTAGACCTTCCAGACCTGTTTGCAAATGCCTTCCGTGACAAGGTACAAACCATTAGCGATAAGATTGACAACACAATTTCAATTGACGCGTCGTCGCCTTACAGTTACGATACAGAATTTCAGTGACAACCATTAGCAGCATTTGAACCTGTCTCTATCGATTTATTACGGACAATCGTGATGTAGAGTGCACAAAAGTCATGTGAACTTGATCCAATTCCAACATCACTACTGCTTGAGTGCTTAGACCAAATATTGTCTTCACTAACTGATATTATTAATACCTCTCCCTCATATGGGAAATTCCCATAATTTGTCAAAACTGCTATTGTAAGGCCTCTGCTAAAGAAGCCAACAATCGGCCATAGAGATTTAAAGAACTACCGCCCAGGTTATAATTTCCCGTTCATAGAAAACATATCTTAGAAATGGTTGTTCTATACCAGCTTTGATCTAATCTGAGTTCAAAATGTCATTTTAGCAATATATATATATATATATATATATATATATATATATATATATATATATATATATATATATATATATATATATATATATATATATATATGTATATATACATATATCGCCCTTACAACAGCACTGAAACAACTATTCTGAGTGTAGTTAATGATATTCTCTCTGCTTTGGATTGCGGAAAGATTACAGTCCTCACCCTCCTTGATTTGTCTGCAGCATCTGACACAATAGACCATGATATATTACTTCACCGTCTACAGCATGTATTTGGCATTCATGATACAGCCTTACTCTAATTCAAGTCATACCAAGTCAACAGGACACACATTTTATCTGCAAATGGAATACACTTTAGCCCAGTTGATATATGTTGTGGTGTTCCCCATTGGTCTGTTATTGGGCCTGTTCTCTTCATTCTATACACTCAGCCACTTATCAAGTATCATAGATAATCATCCAGTGTCTCACTAATTGTATGCTGGTGGCACCCAAAAATACAAATCTAGCCACCCAACTGAAGTTGATGCTAGTAGAGAGGTCATGATGTAAAATCATGGATGACGTGTAGCAAGCTGCAGATGAATGATGATAAAACTGAGACCATTCTGATCGCAACACAAAGACGTTCTCGTTGACATCGTCTACCTCACACAATAAATATGAGCAACACCGACATTAAATTCACAGTCAGTACGAAACCTAGGTGTTACTCTAGACAGTACTCTCACTGCACCAACATGTTATCAACATATGCAAGGCTGCATATCTTGAACTGAGACGCATCAGTTACACTCGCAAAGTTGATGCCACTAAAACACTTGTATGTTCAGTAGTACTTTCAAGATTGGACTTATGTAACTCAATTATGGCTGCTAATGTCTCAATATTTACTCCAGAAACAACTTCAAAAAGTTCAAAACTTGGATCATCGTTAGATACCACGATCAGTGCACACCTCCCCGCTGCTCTGTATCCTACACTAGCTATCCATTTGATCCAGAATCAAACACAAAATTTGTTCTCTGTGCTACGTATCACTGACGTACTCCAGTCTAACATACCGATCTGGCCTCATCCATGCATACACAACAGCAAGATACTTAAGCTTCTCTTCTGATAATCGTATACACCTTATTGAGCATAAGTTTACTTATTTAACAGTCATAATTTCCTTTAGATTCATGATTAACCTTTCACAATTCAAATGTGTATTTTGTGTACATAGTGCTTACATGTAGTAGCATGAATGATGTTTAATCTTATTTTGCAGGCATGAGCATTTACATGGCATTCTTCTTATTACTGCTAATATTTCAAGGAAATATGCCACCTGCTGCAAGGTCGATCCCAATTCTTGGTAAGTTAATATCCCTTCATGTTATACTGATATTTAGACGTTTGCTTCACTAAATGTTACTACTTCTACACCATATATTATTGTTTCATGTTTACTCTAGATTTAAATGATAAAAGTATGAATAAAAGGTCTTGACAACATTGTATTTTTCTTTCATTCATTTATTGATGTTCAAATGCAATCTGCCTGGGTCTGGGGGAGACAGTCAGATCAATGATCAATTGTTCTCTTGATATGAGATATAAACAATTATGAAACGAGAGTATAAATGGGCTAGGTCAATCGAACGAGGCGATTTAATATATATATATATATATATATATATATATATATATATATATATATATATATATATATATATATATATATATATATATATATATTGTTTCTGTGCTTTATAGCTTTATACTTCTAAGTGAATTTTAAAGAATGTTTGGTTTTTTATGCCAAACTGCTACATACAATTGTCAAAATTATTGAATGATGATAAAGGGTTTCCCTGTTTAAATTACTCTTTATGTTAAGTGTTTCTTCACTGTAAAAGTATTTGATGAGATTAAGTCACATTCAATTATTCTAACAGATTACTTACAAAAGGCAGTAGTTTTCTTTTCTTTCAAGAGAGTGATTAAATTAGTTGGACTGCATTTGACAGTACCTCTTCCCCCTCTAGCATATCCTAGTAGTTGTATTCCATATGTAACCATCGCTTGGGAATATATCGATTACGTTGTCTGTTCAATAACAGGAGTGAATTATTGATAGAAATTAAATCGAAACTAATTAACTTTATTGGATTTTTTTGCTTAATTCAATTCAGTTTTAACATTTTAATCTGTTAATTGTAATTGCCACATCAATAAATCACAAAAGATGGCAAATTTTGCCGTACTGTGCTAATACAGTCAGATACGTAGACAAATGAAATGAAACATTCAGTTACGAGACATATGATATAAAACATATATTTAGACGCAGGATGACCTGTTCATATTTGAAGATTGTAAATTAATTGTCGTACCTTCCATTATTTTGTTTAGTTTTGATTTCATTTTGTACTTTGATTGTCGCATCTATATATCTGCTAGTGACCAATACTACTACTACTACTAATAATGTATTTAAGACGATACCATACAAAGCAGTAACCGTGAATATTTCAAATGGTCCTCTTAAAAATCGGGTTTTGTTTGCCACATCTCGTATACACATTAGTTGAAACACATACTGGTTGAGAACATGAAGAACAATTTAAGATAATAAAAGAAGATCAACACTTTTTCCAGTAGAATAAGATTGCACAATATCAGCCAATTTGATCTAGAAAACATTTCGTAAGATGCTGTTAATATATCAATTTTACAATTTTGAGCGTAGCTAGCTGTACTCTAAGATTTGTAAAATATATTTTAATACAGCTAATTCCAGGAAAGAAATTAAAATAACAGTGTTTGAAACCATAAAGACGAAAGTTCGAGGTCATCGAGCCTAAGATTGAGTGTAGGATTTGTTGATACTTTCTAGTGTAGTCAACCGTCATACAAATAGGTTTTTGATCAGCGTTTTGCTTTTTATTTTGTATACATCAGTTTTGAACAAGACTGAATATCGGTCAGAAGATGATAATTTTGCAAAGCTACGTACTGTGCGAACATATCGGAATTAGAGTATCTAAAACACAGAGGTAAAAAGTCAACAACGACAATAGCATGAACAGGTCCTATACTTGAGTACCAGGCGACAGAATGTTTTGTCGGTTAGAATGATGACCGGAGGTTAGTGATGCCGACTCTCTGAGTCCAATTTTGTTCGGTACGAGCTGAACCAAGAATATGCACGAGCTGAACCAAGAATATGCACGAGCTGAAAGTTCTACTAATTTTTTTAAAAAGAATATCATTATCAACACTTTGAATGCCTTGTTTAACGTATTTAAGAAATCACCGGTAATTTTAAATGCGTAAATAGCAGAGAAACATTCCAATGTTGGTTTAGACAATGGCGTCTGGCAAGTGTGAATTGACTCAATCCAAATTATTCTCGATGTAGTAGATTATATTTACTATGATAACGAAACAAGTTGGCAGCAATGCGTTTCTCTGTTTTTGTTTATGGCTAGGATGGAAAAAGTTCTTTAATTTGATGCATCATTCTTTGGTCTGCCTTTAATAATAGGAAAAAACATTGGATTGCTTCGAGGAATGAGAGAATACATCAATATTATACAAACATATCAGAGATTAGTTTGATAGGGAGATATCAGATGTGCAAAAGTCTATGCAAATTTGTCAGTAATATCATCCATTTGATCAGTTCGTACCATGGTTGAATAGACTGTTAAATTATCATAAATATAAATTCTAAGTATACAAATTCAGTCTCAGAAGGCACTCATCCTGTTTCACAGTTTGACAAAGAGAAAAGGTCAAAGGTCATATGTCGTGGAAATTACTATTTCAGTCATAAATTCGAAACATGTATGAATTATTTTGCAAGTTACGTGTTCATCGTGTATATACCATAGCTGTATGGTGGACAGAGGAAGAATCCAATGTAATATTAGATTTATAATGTTTACAACTGAGATTATACGACCTTAATATCAATTAGAAAAATATTTTTTGTTTCTTTAACTGATGAGAGACATTTGGGGAGGGGATTTTTTTGCCATATGTAACGACTCTGCCAATAAATGCGTTTTTTCTATAAATTATTGTTTTATAGATGCAGACCTTCATTCATAATATATAAATGGAAATAAAAAGAAATGTATAATGTCTCAACCTTAACAACAACGTTTACTCTGTAGTTTCACTTCTAACTGTGGCCTTCCGTGGTTATTATGGAATAATCAATATAATTGTCTAAAAATGTCTCTCTTATAAGACCAAAACTATTGATAATGCAATACGTGGTAATAGTTGATTTAAGTTCAAACATGTTTTTAATATATATATAACATTGAGATTCACACCATGTAAGCTGTATTTTGCTATGTAAGCGAACTGAAGACCCTTTTTGTATAAAATTTTCTGTAACAAATTCTACATGTATTACATAAGAAGGATTTGAGACAGGATTCTAAGAAATATGTTAATGTGTAAATGATGAAAAACAAATTATTCTTGAATCATCAGAAGTAATACAATCGGTCTTTTGTAAAATGCTGCGCTTAAAGGAAATGTATTGTAAGTTTGAAATGTGATTATTAAATGTAAAAGCATCTCCATGATATCAGAACTACATTATTGTACTGATCTCATCAGTTTTGAGGCTACTAGATTAGTCGACTTTGGTGAAATGTAAGGAAGCGCTCAAATATTTTTAAAACATTATAGTTTGAATTCTGTCTGGTTGTATACGTTATGTATATGTCTTCGACTTTTTCAATCATCTAAATGAGTAGGACTTCGAATTTGAAAGCCTTTACAATGTTTAAGGAGGATGTGCAGAATGAGATGTAGGAGACGCGACAGGTGGTATAGTTATTTGTCTTAAGGCCGTATAATCAACTGCAGGACGTCAAGTCTGTTCTTGATTCCATCTTGTAATTTTGATTGCTTCTTCACGTATACAACAGAGACACTGGATTTTTCATGCAGCTTGCTCAAACTGCGTAATGAATGGCTGTATAAATGATATTCATTTATCATCATACATATTGTCGGTATCAATCACAACGTTGAACGGTGTTTACGTCAGTTTGAAAATATTCGACCAGATACAATTACGGCTTGTGTAGCGAGGTGGACATGGAACAACGATTCGTGTTTTCACTCAGATCCATAACAACCGACTGATGTGCCTTAGTTCAACCCAGATTTTCATGCAAACTATGCATAGCAGCGCGATTGTGATTGTTCCGACAAGACTTACCTTGCATATACCCAGAAACAGTAATAACATTGTCAGGAGGCTTACTGAAAGCATAACAGAAAGAGGCTTGAACTTGTCAGGAGGATTACTGAAAGCATAACAGAAAGAGGCTTGACCTTGTCAGGAGGATTACTGAAAGCATAACAGAAAGAGGTTTCACCTTGTCAGGTGGATCTTTGAGAACATACCCACAAAAAGACCTGACCTTGTTAAGAGAATAATTGTGGACCTAAAAACAAGACAACTTGACCTTGTCTAGAGGATAATAGAAAACATGCCCAGAAAGACAGTTGATTTCGTCAGTAGGTTCAGTATCTGGAATTTTTTTTATTGATTCTTCTCCAGATGAACAGTTTATGCTACCTCTGTTGCATTATAACGTAGTAACGTATTGGAACGTGTAGACGTTGCTATGCCGAAATCTGATTTTGTGCTACAGTACAATTGTTTTTTGTGTTATGTTTTGTTTATAGTATTAGCTTTTTGTTGTATAGTATCCTCTTTCTGCTCAGTGTCATTTATATGTCAAGTTACAAACGAAATTGTTTTTAAACTGAAGATAACTGGATTGTGAGATTGGTGTAATATATATATATATATATATATATATATATATATATATATATATATATATATATATATATATATATATATATATATATATATATATATATATATATATATTCGATGGAATATATACCATGTATTTGCATATACCTGAAGAGAACTCTTGATGAAGATGCCAAAGTGCTTGAACAATTCAAAGACGAAGATAACCAGTTGATTGTATATAAACCCACACACAAACACATACATACATACATACATACATACATACATACATACATACATACATACATACATACATACATACATGCATGCATGCATGCATGCATGCATGCATGCATACATACATACATACATACATACATACATACATACATACATACATACATACATACATACATACATACATACATACATACATACATTGTCGTGTATGTACTCTACAGCTTCAGTTGTACTATATGAAAATGTATACAAGTAATACTTCACAGAAGGTTGAATAACTTGTTAACTTTTGTAATAACTCTTTCAGGTACTTACTACTGCCTAAACATGGTCCTCATTACAATGTCAACATTCCTGAATGTGTTTGTCGTCTATCTTGCCTTCTATGGACCGAGATCGCAGGTTCCAAGACTTCTGAAAAAGGTAAACACCTGACGCACCAATCATAAGAAATCGTGGAATTGGTCTAGGAATACTATGGCTAACGAATGCAAAATGAAGCATTTAGTATCACAAAATACCCAAATGCCACTGTAAGATGTATCCTTTTTACCCTCCGTCTCTGGTGTTGTTATACCTTTGTAGTATGGTTACCGTTCTGCATTGTTTACCCTCTGGCACTTGTAAAGCCCCCGGGGTTGATTTACCCTCAGGTGTTAGTTTAACCTCACTGTAAGCAATTTAATATAGGTGTTCTTCAGATGTACCTCAACAATCCGACGACCGGGTTTACGTATTAATCGTCATTTTCCGGAGCATTATATGAAAAGAACTAACATAGTTGTCAATGTATTTCTAAAGCTAACACCAGTATAAGCGTTAAGTTCGTCGTGACTGTTATCACCCGTTACACGACTATATTTAAAATGCTACACGCAGACCATACATGTTAGATAATGCAGACCACTTGTGTACTAGTTTATCTAATTGGCAGCATTGTTAGTTACGTTAAAGTCAACTGGCAAGACTTGCTCCAACAGTTTGGTCGCTGAGGTATTTTGAGTTATATAATATACACGGAATTTGAATAGCTTTCTAAAAAAAAATGTATTATTTCAATAAGTGCGATTCATTTGTTTGATAGAAGAACTCCATTTACTTTGCTAATAACTGAGATGAAGATCCTCCTTAACTCCGAAAGATCACAAATAAATAAATTGCAAATCTTTGTAAATAATGAGAAAGTAGTCAATAATGTAGTTATTTTATTTTTGAAAGTTTTTTTTTTAGAACAAAACAATTTGTTCGAAATGTACATTTTCTTGATATACAAAAGTACGTTTGTCGACTTTTTAATTCAGACTGAGATATAACTTTGATATTGTTTTTAAATTAGAATTAAAAGACCAATCGGTAATTTGTAATATTAATAACGACGATTAGTATTGTCTTGAAACTAATTTTGGCGCTTCGGGCAGATTCCAAATTGCTTTACTCATTTTTTACAGTAATTTTGGCCGGATCAAGACTGTTTACCAAACTTGTGTTCCTCTTCTGCTGATGGGTTATTTATTCTGAATATATTCTTTATAGATAGTATTCCAGTTCTGCGCCCGGATTTTGTGCATGGAAAATCTGGTACAGCCGTTTTTAGATGCCGATCGAAAGAGGCTCATTCCCCCTGCGATTCCTGGGAGTGGCTTTGTCAATGGAGATGGGAAATGGGGCAAAAACTGGAAAGGATCATCAGAAATGCTTCAGAGAAAAAAGGATGAAATTGAAATTGATCCTCAACTAGCAGAAATAGACATAAAATTAACAGAGATTCGAGATCTGTTGTTTAACTACAGAGAAAGAGTGGATGAAAAGGACAGGAAGGAGAAACTTGCAAAGGAATGGAAAGCTGTTGGTTTGATATTCGACAGAATGTTTTTCACCCTGTATCTCGTTACAATATTAACTTCTCTGGCGGTTGTAATGCCCATTATATTTTTCAGCACTTAGAATCTTAAAAAAGTGTGTGTCGCACAAATAAAAGCTGTGTGTCTTGCACAGATCTGGCACGATATTTCCTGTAAAATAGATGTGGCACATAAATGTTTCCTGTATTCTTATTAAGAGATCCAAACAATGCAACAAGTTTCAAAACAGGTTCACTTGAGCAACGAGTGCATTTGTGAATGCTGCTCGCCATAACGAAAGCTATATTTAAATTTGCATCACACAAGATGCGTCTCACGGACAAATACTCGGCTAGAAACAGTCTCAATATAGGTATAATCAATCAAGTCGTAATGGATTTTTTAAAAATTAAATACCATACAATGCTTTTAGAATTGTTGATAAAGTGTGTTTTCTTGCTTTTTAGTATGGCGATTCCCCTAAGAGTAAGCTGTAAGATACACAATATTATTATCAGAACTTATGGAATATTAGTACTATTTGACAAGCTTAAATAAACTTAATCATACTTTCTTTTGGCAAATGCAATTTCGTGTCCCCTTTCTATCAACTTCTTTAAATGCAATCAATGGCAAAACTGATAGACACCACCAGAATGGTATCGTACCATAACCTTTTGGAAGAGTTCAAAAATATTTGATTCATTTCCGGAAACGATTCTCAAACTAAGTCATTAGACAAATCTCCAAGCAAGTATTAAGTTCCAAAAACAACGGAATGGCGTAATGGTCTATTCTGCAGAATTCAGGTGTTTTATGGCAATGCTGGGTAACTCGGTGATAATTGTCGACGACCATGTTTGTCTAGTACATTCTATTTCATCCTCTAGAGAAAGTCTGATTTTTTCTCTGAGCGAAATATAAAGGAACGTGTACTGAAATCTCTCTGCGCATTACTGTTCGGAACCTACAATTGTGAACATCAGCAATACTCAGTCACCGTCACCTCATCCGACAAAGAAAGAAAATACAAAAATGTCTTAGTAACAACGATTTTCAAGGCACAGGCACGTATTCAATCATTTTAACAATTAAACACGTACAAATTTCTTGTGCAGTTAGAAAGAACCGTGTGATATAAACGTGGGTTTGAGTAGAATAAATTCAAATAAAATGTTTGAACGGAGAAAAAACAACAACATGTAATTAGAATCAGAAAATAAAAACGAAAGGTATTATTCACAAAGATCAGCAAATAGCAAGAAACAAATATGAACTTGGAATGGATAATTAACTCTCACAAAATGGACATATTTTATGTTGTCTTGGATAATTTTATTCCATGTTAAAGAACGTAACAAACAGTACACTAATTGTACTAATTAGCAGAAACTGCAACTGAGAACCGTCATTTAGTTTTTTGAAACATGAGTAAAAAGTAAATATAAAACTTTACAGTGTGTGCGATCCAAGCCATAACAAGAATCCTGACATGCAGAAATGGTATTAGGTATTTATCAATGTAAAATGTTTTGTTTACCTACTGAAACACAAGCGTAGTTAGAAGCAAGATAATGTCCTTCAGATCCTATGTGCACCTCAAAAGTTTAAGAAACGGGGCTTCAGGTTACCCATTTAATTTAATTAGGCGCAAATGACCCTTAAGGCTCTTCTTTTGTATGAGTCCTCCCAGACCCATGCCCCAGCTGCATCCCCCATTAGCTTTAGTCAGGTCTAAATTAGCATTTATGCATGGATTTCATGGCCATCTGCCCTGAATTTATTAAACTACAAGGATCTACGTGTACAAATTAATTAGGTCTGTGAGACCTTTGCGATAGCTGATCTCATGAAATATCAGCACCAACAACGAAACTACTTCTACTACTACTACTGCTACTACTACTACTACTACTACTACTACTACAACTACTACTACTACTACTACTACTACTACTACTAATAATAATAATAATAATATTAATAATAATATATCGTTCGTTCTCTCAGATGGATAGCTTTAGTTCAGATGGTAGAGCACTGTACTCTTACATGTTCACAGATAACAATTTCAAAACTTTTTGTGTGATAAAGTAGCTTAATGCGAGCGTTATTATGTCTACAGATAAAAACTTTTACATTTTTGTGTGATTACTATAGTTTAATATGAACGTATACTCTAGGTACACATTATAATAATAATAGTAATCAGCTATGTTATGACTGGTTGTAATGTTGCTTTAACATGTATATATTTTCATATCATGCATCCTGGTCGTTTATGTTGATGTCACACTATGAAGAACATATGATAATGTGCCTGTTGTGCGTGTGAGCGTGAACTGAAAATGGGGATAATTATTATCATCATCATCATCATTAAATTAAATTAAATTAACACTATACGAACAATATTGACAAAACCAAGAAACAGAAAGAATGGTTTCTAAAAATTGTGTCATAAAAATAGATACTTAAAAAGCCTGTTTCCCATTTTGAGCACGACAGTTAATTAATTCTCGTTTGATGATCAACATTGAGTAGCTATGTTGGTCAGGGGAGAAAACTCTATTCAATTGTTAGAAATACAAAATATGGACTATACGGCATATTTTCAAGGGCAACCAAACACCATTGGAACTCGACCATACATTGTCATGGGCAAATCAAACGTTGTTGGAACTGGATGGCTTTTTCTCAAGGGCAAAACATTATTAGAATTGGAAGGGTCATTTGCAAGAAAGCAATGCTTTGACGTTACCAGAAACCAAATTTCGATTCCATCAACGGACAAATATTTACAAAGTATATATAGTTTGAATATAGTACCAAATCTTTAGTTTTAAACCATATTTAGAAATGTGTCCCTAGGAGACTTACTATTTTCAACGAAGAATCAACATCATACTTAACGATTAGATTAGTGAAGAAATTGATAATCAATATGTCATTTGACTTGTTCTGAAGTATGGATTAAAGTTTTTTGACATTATCGGTGTTTTTAAAAAGTGCTAACTAAGCTTTGTTTCGTGGATTAGCAATGTTAATTGACAATATGTGTTAATGTTGGAATTGGAGTGGAATATGAGTAAATCTGAATATTGAAATTGACTCACCTTCACTTGCGATATGCGAAAACCGCTAAGCTCTATTATCATATGTGCTATCCTGCAATAAACATTCTTATCCAATCCTAGCAGGCGCTAATAACAATTTCTCCAAAGGTTGACCTAACAAAGGCGTTTCATAATGTTTGAATGAGTAAATCGGGTTTCTTATTTCTTGATGTAACTGGCACTCGATGTGAAGGATATTCTATGACTGTCTTGTTCTTGAGATGCTATTTGTTTATGCGCATTCAATAAAACTCGATTATTATATCTCAGGCAGCCACGGATTAACGATTTTTTGCGGATTGTCGATGTTGCATTGCGATGTTGAAACTGACATTGCCATCAAATTATAATATCACGGTCATGAAAACTAAATACAGCTGTAACATTAGAAATGATGTTTTGCAGTTACTCACTTATATTTGTCAAGAATGCACTAACCTTTGCGTTCAGGGATATTTTTATAAGTAGAAGTATCTCGTTTTTGCTACCCATTGCACCTTAAAGTCATATTTCAGTGAACTAAAGGATATTTAACTTAGTGACATGACCGTTGTATGTGCCTCTTATATGCATTTTTACATGATGTTTCTGCTTTATGATGAAATGTACGATTGCGATATAGTTTGCCTAACCTACGCATTGAACTCTAATGCATTTCAATAGGGGATCGCCAGTACCGTCCCTTTAATATGATAGGTGTCAGCACGAAGCAAATCGATCTTACACTTGATATACAAAGAAACGAAGGATATCATTTTAATCGTGTTTTAAAATTGTTTTAATTTTACCGAGGTAAAAAAAATGAGTAACTATGTTATATTGGTGAAAGAGGAAAATAAAACATATTAAGTATATTTTTTTTTAAAAATGGAAAATCGCATTCTGATAATTACATAGAAATGGAATACGCTTTTTTAACATACTTAGCGGTGATTCTTTTCTATAGTTTCTTGTCAACGGATGTATTTCTCTAAAATTATATAACCCGCGTACAACTGAAAAATTAATTTGTTGTGAAGAATTCTTTAGATATTAAATGGGCTTGGTAATTTACTCTTTTAACCAACCGTAGTGTATAATATTGTATTGCTTTTACCCTTTACTTGCCTCTGATCTATCAGACATAACTGTCAAATATTGATAACTGGGAGGGTGATAGGTTAATATGACAATCGTGATTGCTTTAATAAACTGTAAAACGTCAAGCATTTACATTGGTTTGGGCTTCTATACAATCCGCAATGCTGATGTAAATGGTTAGATTATTATATAGTGTATAATTTTCAATATTCAGAAAAAATAAAATTGATGCATTTCAGATTTGATATTATGACGTTAAAATTTAATTCACATCCCAAAATATTTTGTGTTTCCTTATCAAATATATATTACTTTATGAGATAATCAAACAGTATTTTAAACAATTTGAAATAAAAATGAACATTTTATCAGGTCGTTAATAAAAACATACACTCTATCATTTATTGATTCATTTATTGAATTATATGTTATTACAGAAGAAACAACATTTATTGAGATTTTGAAAAAAATATGTTTAAGACTATCTGATTAGTATTATCATTAATATAAAGCATATGACTTCTTTCTTTTAAATGGATCTATTTTACTTGATATTAAACCCATATTCGTATACTCTTAAAGAATTCATATGATTTAGTTTCTTATCCCATCAGCATATTCCTGGTTGTACATACCAATCTCCAAGAGAGAGGATAATTGGAATATGCGACTTTCAGATCCTTAATAAAAATTGCAGATAAGACACTAACGTTAATATCGTTAAAGTTTAATATTTACCATGTTAACACGAACATTTCCAGATGAATCGAAACGTTATTAGGATATGTTGTTTTATTAGCATAAACAAAGGACGCCAAATGGCAATTTTAGTGTCTTATAGTACAACGTAGTATATATTTTGATTCGACTAAAAAAAAAATAAGTCAATTGATTGTTTTGATACGTGTATTATGAATCATTCTTTTATTAAAGAATAATGCAAGATCAAAACTTTGTTTCGATGAATGATAAAATCCGAGCGCGAACCAATTATCTGGACTGGAGTTTTCTGAGACTAAACTTATTGGGATGAAAACTAGCTTCGATCACCCTTCGAACTTGTATTCAGTATTAAAAGGAGTTATCTCCCATATATGTGCACGCCACACCTACAGTATCTATAAAACACTGTTATATATGCATTTTATTTTAATATTGTCAAAATCTGAGCTTGTGATATTCTACGCGATTAGATGCAATCAAATCCATAATTATTTAACAAAAAGGTTTTTATATTTTAAAAATAAAAGGTAGGTAACATATGAAGGCTTGAGGTCAAATTCAGGGAAATGCCTTCATTATGATCATTATTTATATGTTGTATTTGTATTATGTTTATAGCATACTGTATAAAACTTTCCATACAGCAGTCATGCGCATTGTTGTGTTTAGCGCACGTCAGCATATCATATCACCTATGCACATTGTTGTCGATCGTTTCATTTAGAAAATGTAAAAACAAATACATCAGGCTATTTAAAATATTCCTGTCTTCCGCATTTTATTTCTCTCTCTCTCTGTCTGTCTGTCTCTCTCTCTGTCTGTCTGTCTCTCTCTCTCTCTCTCTCTCTCTCTCTCTCTCTCTCTCTCTCTCTCTCTCTCTCTCTCTCTCTCTCTCTCTCTCTCTTATCCTATATGTAACGGCGTTTCTCGATTAGTCTTCACGTTCCAATAAATCAGCCTTAGTCACACAGAAAAAACGTTTTAAATCAAATCATTTCAATATTTGTGTTGTATCATTTTCCCATTAAACATCTCAATAAAACAAAATTGTAGAAAATGTCCAAGATTCCTCGTGATAAGTTAGAAATGCAGTCAATACGCTTTTTAAAGCCAAGATCCGATTTGATGAGGGACAAAATATTTGCTCTTTGTCAAAGTTAAGAAGTTCTCCGTTTTAGAATTGAGGTTTGATTATACTCAAATCATAATTTGAACGCATATACAAAATATATTATATAAAGAAAATACAACACTTCGTGGCAACTAGTCCACATAACGTATAATTCACGTTTCTGTGTTTATTAAGTGAAATAAGTGGAAACAGAGTTCACAGATTATTTCCCTGCCGTGTATACCTACACATGATGGGAAAGATGTTGAACATCGCGAAGTCAGATGGCAAAATTGAATTTTGAGCACATTGATAAATGTTTCTATTTTAAAGAAATTAATATTGATTCTCCTAATTATAATCAACGTAGTATCTGTATTCTTGTCCACGTTTCCAAATGATTTTGATTTGCATACGTTGAATTATTAAGATACAATCATCAATTTACATAAAGAAATCGACAGAGCATTTGCATGAGGTATGGAATCGTTAATTTTCAATACTTTTCAAAATATGTAAAGTCAATCAAGAAAAGATGAGTATTTGCGTAATAGCACAAACATCGACCTTAGTGTGAAGAATATATTTAGAAGGAACGTGACACTGTCGATCTCTGAACAATTTGTCCAAGAGACAAAACTTGCCATATATGATATATGCAGCCATATTCTCCATTTGAAAACATGTACAAAAGGCTATGACAACTAAAATGTAGTTAAAGACAGGTTTTACAAGACGTTATGCGCCCCCATATGTATATCCCTTTCAAAAAGTGTATTGCCTTCTTTAGCATACTTCTGTCACGTGACGTTTATTGAAGAAAATTACATTGGAATATCAGTGGAGAATGTAGTATCAAAGTATTAACTAATTTCCAACACACCCTTACCATGCAATACACACCATTATCTAGAAAATACGTACTCACTGCAGTACAAAACAGACCCCAACTATCACTCAGCCGTTTTCTTATTACTATCTAACACCCAAATGTAGTTACCAATAATCCAGTCATCTACTATCCACCACTAAACGATCAACTGACCGTTTGTGGTGATCAGTACCTAGCTACATACAATGCAGCACTCCACATTATTCCATCAAAACGCCTTGTACAGAAACCTATACCCTGCTATACACCTTGTTATCTACCATGTAAAGAAACTATTTAAGATACCATGTGTAGTCACGAAGAAACGCGTTATCGACAATTAATTGCTCCAAGCTATACCATGAACACATAGTGACCACTACCCTGTTATATACTATCCAACACGCCACCCATTACATTCAACACGCCATTCGTAATGATCAATATCAATCATCTACTACAAAACACTGCACATTATGCCATCAGCACGCCTTCTGCCTAGTGATGAGATGTATACAGCTAACGAGTATACATTAAGATCGTGTTGGAGTTTTCATCAATACTAAAATTGGTTATTCCATTGTACGAATGTTATAATTAGCTTTAATCAAGGGAAGAAACTCAAAATGACACTAAAATTAACGCGACTAAAAGTCGTTTTAAACTTCTGAAATTGACATAAAGCCCTTAATTGAGACTGAAATGAAATAAGGAATATTAGTCTCTGAAAACCTCGCCCAGAAGTACTATTTAGCATCATAACCTTCACATATTTTAGCTGAGACTAAAGAATATCTGGACAAAATGTAAACTTTCTAACCTTGAGATGTAGTAGTGCCAATATTCCGAAATTCATACGGACTTAGCGGAGACTGGAAAAGTTCGGAATCCTTTTTAATAAAGATCAAGTCAAAAAGAAATACTGAAAGTTTCACACCAATATTGAATAAGAAATTCTAAAGAAATTTTCCCCAAAAGTGAACATTGTATTTAAAAAAATATTCAAATTAAGAAGATATTTTAAAAAAAGGAAACTTTAACAGATATGATTTTTTTTAAATTTAAAGAATACACATAAAATAGTAAATCTAAAGATTATTAAAAATGACCCGACAAAATAAGAAATAAGAAAATATTTTAAAAAGTCTAAAGAAAAATTATATTATATTTAGCAGCAGAGAGGGTGAGCCCATCTTTTTGCTTAAAAATTAAATTTCATATCAAGAATGACAACATATAAGATCAAAAACGCCAAACCAAAGCCTCTAACTGACCGAGAATTTCTCTAATTGGGTTAGTTGCTTTTATTACTTTATCAGTCATGTTAATGTTTTTTTCTTCAAATTTTGTTTAATCATGACTTTTCAAGGAGGTCGCATCTTCTCTGCTGCTGTTTAGTTTTGAGTATTTAAATCATTATATATATATATATATATATATATATATATATATATATATATATATATATATATATATATATATATATATATATATATATATATATATATATATATATATATATATATATGTATATGGAAACCCCATTCGAGCACAGTCGAACTCAATATGAAATACAAAAGGAATACGAAGAACGACACGGAAAACATACAAACATGAAAACAATAAGTTTTTTTTTCCTAAAACAAAGCTAGTAAAAAATTAAAAATCAAAATGTATATAAAATATTTCTGGGTAAAAACATCTTAGAAGATGATCCAATTTTAAGGATGAAATCACCATTTATGACAACTGGGACAAACTGGAAGATCGCTGGCTATCGCTACAAAGAAACAATGTATATATTATTTGAATACACACATGTATCTTATTATCAGGTATTGGCTCTCCCGTACAAGGGAGAAAACTCCATAGCTATGCAGCTCCATAAGATTTCGGAAGGGAAACTGAAACGATGTCAGACCGGAAAACAAAAGAAAAACAAGGAAGAATAATTCACTTGTAAGATTTGTTCAAAAACGAAGAACTAAGTGTATGTACATTGCTGAATAAATGTTCTAGATTATTTGCTGCATTAATCTTGTTTGTGTAATGTCGATACTAGAAAAATAACTTACTTATAATTGAAAGTTTGTATGTTCATATAAATAATCTCGTTACATTTTTTTAAAACAATACTTACCGGAACACCACGATAACAAAATTTAACAAATGTTGTTTTTACCTTTCTTGATTGATACAAAAATTATACTAACATTATTCATTAATGTGGTTATTGCTATCAAACTCGGACCAGACTGATTCGGTACAAATTGCTGAATGATTCGGCCTATATATCTGGCTTATTCTCCAAACTTCGAAACTGACTCGAATCATGTAAAATATTACCGGTAATCAGTTTTGTCCAGGATTTAAACGTGACATTTAATTTGTTGTTAAAGATCATTTTCTCATTCATTATGTGCCAAGTACGTTGAGCAGTTCAAATATGTATTTAAGGTAACAAAAATCCAGTCAGTACGCATGATCATGGTTTTGTTATATATATAATATATATATAGCAAAATAGTGTAAAGCTAATTATTTTGCATCGGCAATTTTGTAGTGAATTTTTTTAAAAACTTTTCGTTCAACTTTAAATTCTTTGTTTTATTGAGAAATAATAAAATTACGAACACTAATAAATAATAAGAATATATTTAACTCAGTAGAGACCGCATTTCCTGAGTAGGCGTCAGTGATGTTTTTTATCGAGTTCAAGTATCATTCTTTATTAGGTTGGAGCACTTTCATATATAAAACTGCATATAAAACTGCATACGTCACATCATGATTACACCCGCTCTAATTTTTTCCCTCAGTTAAAATGTGTCTAATGATTTGAAGAGCAGTGCAGAAGGGACAGATACCACTTTCTTTTGTTAAGTATAGAAGCGGAGGTGATCAAAAGGAGAAGTTGAAAAGTTACACGTTGTATAGATTTAAAAAGTTATTAACTTGAAGAAAGACAACACTAAATAAAACCTTAACAACGATGTGTCGATATCTCAGAATTAGTATAGAGGATCCTTCTCCCAGGGCGAGTTCTCTTTGGGTCGATTTCTCCACAATTCATTATCAACAATGCCGTTGTGTACAGTGTCTCAAATGACGTCACATCACGCTATTTGTGAGGGGGCGGGAAGCGCGTTGTTTTATTTCAGACGGTTTAATGACCGGAGATATGACCGGTTTTTCATAAATGTCTTCCTAACGAGTTAGAATGAAAGGTAAAAATTCTCAGAAACTGAACCAAATACATAAAACAAATTATATAAAAAGTTGCGCGAATTTCAGTTTTACATGTTTGTCTCCTTTAAGGTGTAAGGAACAAAGCATTCAGATATAAACAACAACACCAGATTTTGACTATCATTGACGTCTATGTCTATGTCTTACAATCAGTTATGTTTCCCATAGTGTTTCAGTAAGACACCTTTGTTTTCAAAATACCGATTTAGTTTCATATTCAGCAACACCGTGGGGGGGGGGGGGGAACAACACAAAACTGTAGTTTATTTAAAAACAAATATAATACATGGAGATAGCTCGAATAGCTCAACGTATCCTTGAAAGAATTTGTTATACCAACTATAAAAACGTCAGATTTAAAATACGAACGAAACATGACATGAACAAAATAGTTTATTTTTAATTATTAGTAACAACTGCATCAGATATATTCATTCAACACAAATGAAATATAATGTTATGTTTGTTATCTTTTAACATTTGACCATTGCAGCATTTGACACTGTCTCTATGGCTTTAGTATGGACAATCGTGATGAAAAGTAAGCCAGCTTCATGTGAACTTGACCCAATTCCAACATCACTGCTGACTGAGTGCTTAAATCCAATATTGCCTTTACTAACTTATGTTATTAATACCTCTCTCTCATCTGTTGAATTCCCATAATTTTTCCAAACGGCCATTGTAAAGCCTCTAATAAAGACACTAACACTCGACGACAACGATTTAAAGAATTACCGCCAAGTTTCTGATCTCCATTTCATATCAAAAGCTGTTCTATCATATGAATTCAAAGTCTTTTTAACGATGTACATATTGTCTTTACCACAGTTCTGAACTAGTTTTTGGAAAGTAGTTAATGACATTCGCTCTGCTTTGGTAAGGGTGAAGATTACAGTCCTCACCCTCCTTGATTTTTCTGCAGCATTTGACATCAAAGACCATGATATATTACTTCACCGCATGTATTTGACATTCACAATACAGCCTTACTGTGGTTCAAGTCCTACTTAGTCAAATTATATCTGCAAACGGAATACACTCCAACCCAGTTGATCTATGTTGTGTTGTTCCACATGTTTTTTTTTTCTTGGACCTGTACTTTTCGTTATATACACTATGCCGCTCTCAAAAGCACATCATGTGCTCTCTGTGCTACGTTTTATTGACCGACTCCCGGCCAACATAGTTATCGGACC
Organism: Unio delphinus; assembly: GCA_029339505.1. Taxonomy (NCBI): domain Eukaryota; kingdom Metazoa; phylum Mollusca; class Bivalvia; order Unionida; family Unionidae; genus Unio; species Unio delphinus. The sequence goes on along the minus strand of JAQISU010000129.1, from coordinate 2,475,520 downwards.
TCACGCATGTGTATACACCAACAAGATACTTATGCTCCTCTTCTGACAATCGTATACTTATTGTTCCTACTATGAAAACGATGTCATATGGATAACGTTCCTTTTGCATACCATGGCCGTGCAACGTGGAATGAGTTTCCCAATGAAATTTAACACAGAGACATGGTGATTCCTTTCATAAGTGCTCTTAAAACTCACCGTTTTTACGTCAAGGACAAACTTAAAAACCTAATGATGTTTCCTTCCTTAAATATTTTCAGCATTTGTTATGTTTTCTAATTTCATGGATTTGGGGATTTTTTTTATAGTCATATCATTATAGATGTTGTAAAGCGCTTAGAGCTTCTAAAGAATAGGCGCTATACAAAGTCCTCATTATTATTATTATTATAATTATTATTATTATTATTATTATTATTATTATTATTATTATTATTATTATTATTATTATTAGTATTATTATTATCATTATTATTATTATTATTATTATTATTATTATTATTATTATTATTATTATTATTCTTTGATACAGAGGTTAGAAATAGTATCAGTTATACTATAATTGCGTTTTAATTTTTCAGTGAAAGAGAGTGCAATCAGATTGTTACAAACAGCTCAAATTATCTTAGAATAATCCAAAACATGGTTACTCGGTAATCGTTCTCCATTTTACTCCTCGTTTGAGCTGTATACGCTAAGACCGCTCCGGAAGCCTAAGTGGTTAGAGCCTCCGCCTCAGATGCGGAATCTCGCGGGCTAGAACTCCGGCCGAGTCATAGGTCATAAACATATTCCAGTCGCTGTGTTACTTAGTCTGACTCCCAACTGGGAGGAGGCTCGTAGGAAGACAAACAATTAACAGCATTCCTTGTAACAAATTGATCACTGTTATATGTTACTTATGCTTTGGAATTACGTACATCATTTAATAGGTGTGTAACATGGTCTACAATATTATACAGGTGATGCCCACGAATTAAATTCAATATTATGCAAAGCTGATGAGGCACCTTATGGACAAAAACAACGAGACACTTGTATGCATCCGCGGAAAAATAAAAATAAAACTGAAATGCGTTAATGACCTAATTTTGGACAAGTAATTTTGAAGCAGTAATGATAAGAAGATACACAATTTAAAAAATTAGATTTTTAATGCTAATTAAATTAAAATAATCGTTTCCACTTCTAACTGCAATATATAAAATATGTATAGTGTCCAACGCATGACACTCATCCTACTGCGAAAAGAATATATGTCCCTGTGATTGTCTGCGCATTGCTACAAATTCCTTGCAAGTCATTGTTTATTTAAATTACCAGTATTACAAAGAGGATAGATCCGATATCATATTACATCATGTGGCGTTCAATTGTATTTTGGATTGATTGCAGTTTGGTATCCGTTATAAATAGTGAGGGGCCCCGAGTGGCCGAGTGGTCTAAAGCGCTGTCCGTTACTGACCACTGCCATCTCACCTCTGTGTGTTTTAGAGTCTAAGATTCGGCAAATGTAGTTATGTGAGAAAGCTTGCCAGTAGCTTCTCGTGGGTCGATGGTTCTTTCCGAGGTTTGTCCGGGTTCTTCCTCTACCATTAATACTGGCCGCCATGTATAGCCTATATTGTACTGAAAAATGGTGTTAAAAAATAAAAAAACAAAAAGCAAACAATATAAATATTGAAATCCTGCATAGATTACAGTGGGGTATCCGTTATAAAGATTGAATTCTACGTTAATAGCAGTGGGTATCCGTTATTATGATTGAAATCTACATAGACAGTGGCGTATCCAATATTCAGACTGAATAAGGGACGTAATCCAGTACGCCAAACAAAATTCAAGCATCCGCATTTGTACCCCGTTCATTCTAGTCTGGTTTTGTACGCTCGCTGCATTGAACTCTGATATACGTAGAGCAGAGTAGTAGAGTGCAGCGCGGGGGGGGGGGGGGGGGATACGAAGAAATGAACCAGATTACTTTAATCCTAACTTAGTCTGCAGAGAAAATAAACAGAATTTGAAAAGATTGCACACATTTCTCACTCAAGCACCATTCGATAAAAGAAAAATTACACGTTTCTGTACCTGTGAATATTTCGTTTGATTTTCGCTTTTATCTTAATTTGAATAAAACCAGATCTCCACTAATATATATGAAGATCTGACAGCGACTTCTTAGGGGTCATGGTCGGGTGACCTTCGAATAAGCCAATGGAAATGCATCTTTCAGAAATCTGAACGTGAATCAAATCGTTCGGCACATATTGATTCTCTGTGGAATTACCCCACAGTCTTTCGATTGCGGTGATATAAGACTTCATCTGATTGGCATATAAAATTATCGATTATGTTAATAATACAGGTCACGAGAAAATGGCACTGAGCGCTTGCTTTCATATATTCACGAAATACAGCGGAAATCTGATTGTAATAAGGTTATTTATATTTAACAATACCAGCCAAATTTAGGAGGTGATTGAAGCTTACACTTTCAGACCTGGACGGGGCTGTTTGTTCTGTCCGACGATTCACCCGAAACCACCACAAATCTTTGAAACATTCCAAATAATCAAATGTTTTATAGATTTAATTAGAAATCATGCTGGACATTTCTAGATGGAAGACGACAACGTAGTAAGAGTCTAGTCTAAAAATCCAAGATGTAAGACGATGACGTATACTGCAGTCTATTTTGTGTTATCTATCGTTCCTTGTAGAATCACACGAGTCAACACTCCAGTGTTAGAAATCCGAATAATATTTTGATAAACTATCTCTGTCAAAAAATTACGTATGAGCACATCAACTATTTCCAGAGTTACGAATTAATCCTTTAAAATACAACTAAACTGAAGGAAAGTTAACATGGAAGCAAAAATGTGGCTACAACAAAAGAAAATTACTTGATGTCATTTATAAAAGCGTATAAATCAGAATATTTCTCTAAAATAAATGGTATATCCTAAACTAAGACGCAAGTTCAAACAAAATCCCCAAATTGCGAAATCACGAAAGGGTCACGCGATCCTTTAGATCACGTAGTCATGACATGACCCTGACGAGAACCAATCATTAACATTAAAAGTTTTTAACTTTTAATTCACTAATCCTATTTTAACCTTAACAACAACCAATCATTTTAAAATAAATATAAAACTTGTTTATGTGGTTTCGACTAAACTTGAATCAAGGACAGGATCTAGGTCAACATTTCTTGCTTTCAAAAGAATAAGTTGGTCAACCGACTATCTGAAAAACATCATCTCTGGTGAATAAATTTTCATTACAATAACAATTAATAAACATAAAATAATTTAAAACTGACAAAAATATCAAATTAAAACAAATTTATATCAAATCGGATATACGAATCCCCCATCACCCAACCTCATAAAAAAGAAACATCTATATGATAACGCTTTCTTTTTACCATAAATTAATTATAAGTTTAAGAGGAACACAAGAAGTACTCATATGAATTACAAACAGTGCACATTAAATAATACTTTTGTTTACAAACAGTGTATTAAATAATACTTTTGTACGGGCGGGAAACTGTATCTGCTATTAAATTATCTATACCCATGTTGTGCCTGATGCAAAGATTATATTCCTGTAACAACATATTCCATCCTAGTGGCTGAAATGTTTATTACTAGGCACGGGGAATTCAAAGATATCCTTGACCTATGCATATATAGGTTTAACATTGTTCATGTCTCATTATATATCCTAGAAACGTTATACTAGCACAGCTGAACTCACCTTCAGATAAATTAATGGTCAAACTTGCATCTGTGAGTCTGTCAACGAATTTCCGAATTGTTGCTACATGTTCTGTCAATGGGTCGTTGTATATGATATCATCGATGCAAGCATGGCAGGTGATCATATTCTTGATACGTTGAAAAGTACTTGGCGATCCTTTAATCCAAAACGACATTAATTTATATTTGTAAAGTCCATCTTGAGTCAAGAATGTCGAAAATTCATTTGCTCTTTCAGTATGTGGAATTTGCCAAAATTCTTTGGTGACATACATGGCACATTCGATCTTATCAATACAGTCACTGATTCTTGTACATGGATATGATTCTGTCTTTGTCACACTGTTCACCTTCCTATAATTTTTTTAGCTGGTCTTGGAACAAGTATGCATGGTGAAATTCGGTCAATTTTAGTGGGCTCAATGAAATTATTATTCATGGAAAGTTGTGTCGGTCCTTTTAGAAATAAGTGGAAATAGGTGCTCATGTTCAATTAATAACTATTAGGTTTCATTTCTTTCTTGCTCCTGCAAATGTGAACATTTCTGGTCTAGATCGTTCATAATTTTGGAATTTTGACGTTTCAACATCAGTAGCATAAGATGATATCCCTTCGCTTAAATCATCACTGAGTGGGACAGGAACAACTACGTGAATTGTATGTTTAAACTGGATTTTTCTTTCAATATAGTGGTACTCTTGTAATTAGCTTAGATCCCAGGAGCACGAATATTATACTTTAAGTCAATTAATTTCTTACTATTTTTCTAAGGACCGTAAAATCTAAGCCGAATACATTTTTGAAGAATGAGCATCAGAGACAGAACTTCATTATCAAACTCACACATTCTTGTCGTTGTAGTTCTTCCCAACCATAATTTCATTTTTGCCTTGACTTGCTGGATGCCAAACTCAAGCGTAAAAGGCTCGAAGGGTCAAAACCTAAAATTTGATCTTTAACCCGATTGGACAGATTTCGAAAGGTCACATTGACTAAAAGTCACTTTAACAAAGCTTTTACTAGTGTTTGAGATTTACAATTCCTCAAGGAATCAGCTCCGGAAACCATGTCGACAAATATTGGTTACCTGACTTTGTCTTAGGTAAGGGACCAATACGGTCCATCATAATTCTAATAAATGGTTCGTCAAATGCAGGAATAGGTTGCTGATGAGCCTTAGGTATCTTCTGATATGAGTTTCCTACTATTGGACAAGTATGATGAGATCAGACAGTATTTGGAAACATAACGTTTGATTTGTGACATGTAAAAGTGAGTAAAGGTCTTGTGATGAGTCTTATTAATCACTAAATGACCAGACAAAGGTGTTTCAATGGCCGGATTAATTAGTTTCCAGTCTGTAAGCTTTTGGAACTACAGTTTGATAGCTCACTGACCACTCGTCACCAACAGGTACCTCGAGAGGTCTCCAGTTTCTCATAAGAATTCCATTTTTAATGAAATAACATAGAGGTACTTCAGATGCTTCAGTTTCAATATGTCCCATTGAAGCAAAAATAAGATATCATGATATGTTTCCTGTTCGACGGCAAGTGATTGTCTTCTATCACCCTGATTCAAATAAGGAGAATGACTACTAAAAAGGTGATCATTGTGGTAACTCCTTCTGATTGATCCAAACAAGGAGTGAATTACCTCATCAAACTCTTGACCAATACATCTGCCAGCTAAAGGAATACTTGCCTGATTCTCACAAGCATTCTTTGCCATAGTTCTGGTAATTGCACAAGCTGGGAATAAATCAGATAATTCGTTTTCAATTGGATCCACATTTCTAGTCAAACAAAAATTGTCAGTTACAATTAGATTAACCACAACTTTGTCTCGAGCTAAGTCGTTGCCTAGTAATAAATGAATTCCATCTACAGATGAAACAGAGTTTTCCACGGGTCCTGAGACTAAACCTGCTGACACATTTTTACAATGGAGAAGAACAATACCAAATCTGCACACTACTCCCTGAATACCAACACTTTCATTAGAAGACTTCTCAGAAAAAGGCATTGTACCTGACAAAAAAAAGATTCTGAGAAGCTCCTGTGTTGCTCAAAGTTTTAATAGGGGTGGATTGGCCGAATCAACCAATAGTGATATAGATCCCTTGAAAATACATGATTTATAATTGACCATATTAAAATCAGACTGGGATATATTAGACTCAACAAATGTATTGCTTTCAATACATGACCATGGCGTTGGTCTTTTAAAAATAAAAGCATTTGAAATATGTCTGATGTATATTTTTTCAATATGTAACAGTCGAAAAAAACGTGGTTTTGCTTCTTGCAATGTGTACACTTAGGAAGAGACAAGGATCTGAAACCAAACGTCTCTAAAATTTGTTTATAAACGTTGAGTTGAGTGTGAGTTTTAGAAGGGGCTGTATTGGACTGAAATACTTTTCTCCCAAAATACGGTTGCGTAGCTGTCTTATTTACAAAACTAACTTCATGAGTTTAAGAGTACTCATTAGCGGCATGAGAAGTATTTTCCAAGGTTTCAATCTTATGCTCATTAAGATCAGTTTTAATGTCACTATGGACACAGTTCTTAAACTCTTCAATACAGGTTGTTTGAGATTTTCATAATCTTTTTTTCTTTCACCATCTATTAAATAACTGCTCTTTTTTTCTTTCGAATTCAATAGGAGTTTGTCCAGTTTGTTTCTGAATTTGTTTCGATCGGCTTCAGGGACTAAATCATCATCCTTTAACATGTATTCTTTGACAGTATCATTGTCGCCACTTTGGTGAACTGATAGTATATGGCTAATATCACTAGCCTCGCCAATGAGTACACATTGTTATAAATGGGTCCAATGCTCCATTGACCATTTCAAATTTTCAGCAACATTTTAAAAACGACTGAAATATCTTTCTCTGAAAGGGGCACTAATCTAATGTTCGTTGCAAGAAGTATGAATGTGCTTTTCCTTGTCACCTCTATGTCTTTTATTCTACAGTGATATTCCCTCTCTTCCTTCTCACTTTGCATCCGCATCTGTTATTCTTTTAACTGCGTTTCTTTCTCTTCCTTATCTAATACTCCAAGAATTAAATTACAAAAGACCTGATGGAAAATCCAAGATGGAAGACGATAACTTAATACGAGACTTGTTGGAAAATACAAGATGGAAGAAAATGATGTATCTGAAATCTTTTTTGTGTTTAAATACAGTTCTTAGGCTAATTACAAGGTTTAACACAGGTTATATCCTAAATAATTTTGAACTGAATATAAAACTTGTTTACGTGGCTTAAATTAACCTTTAATCAAGGTCAGGATCATTTTCAACATAACTTGTTTATCAGAGAATAATTCGGTAAACTGATTTTCCATGAATAAATTTACATTACAATAGCATATAACGAATTTAATAATTTAAAACTGACAAACACTATAAACTTAAAACAAATATATATTTCAAATCTGATATATTGAGATAGGATATATATATATATATATATATATATATATATATATATATATATATATATATATATATATATATATATATATATATATATAATAATATATATATATATATATATATATATATATATATGTATATATATATATATATATATATATATATATATATATATATATATATATATATATATATATATATATATATATATATATTACTATACAAAATTCTAGTAAGAGAAAATATTAGGGGTCAAATGTTACGAATTATTGACGCAATTTATAATGATGTAAAAGCATGTGCTTAATCCAAGAGCTTTATTAACGATGTGTTTAATTTCCCTTTAGCCGTGCGCCAAGGTTATGTTTTATCGCCTCTATTATTTCCTTTTTTTAAAATTATTTCAGACCCTTTTAGGTGAAGGAAACGAGGGCATGTCTGTAGAAACCCTAAAACTATTTTCATTTTCGTATGCAAACGATTCAACTGTTTCTGCTGACATTGCCCATCATTTGAAAAATGTGCTTATTACGTTGCATACATCTTGCCTAAATTGAAAATTAAAGGTGAAAATGAAAAGAAAAAAGTGGCTGTTTATCACAAGGGTGGCTGTCTCACAAATTACTAAACGTGGTACTTTGGCAATTCAAAGGTAAAGCTCGAACCATATTAGAAGTATTTAGGATACATATTTTCTTCACAAAACTCTTGGTGTATGTGCCAGAAAACTCTATCCTTGCATTCGTGAAGGCTGTGCACATAGTGCAACAAAGGCTTTAAACATTTGGCAGATTACCCGTTACTACATTGCTTAGATTGTTTCGATCCAAACATAGCTCAGATACTTACTTATGGTGCTAAAGTTAAAGGAATTTTATTAGGCCAATGATTTTTAAAAAGCTCACTTGTCATTTTGTAAATATATCCTTGGTACATCTAAGTCTGTTCTAAATGCATTCATATATAGCAAATGAGGAAGCTCTATTATGCAGTGTATACTATATAAACGTTATTTGAAATATTCGCTAAGAATTCTAAAAATGCCAGAGGACAGTTGTCCTAAAGAATGCTACAATTTACACTTAAACTGAAGGAGGGGGATTACCGGGCATGATGAGATTAAGTTAATGGAAAGACTATGCTTCTCTAGGCCATTGAGAGTAGAATTTACTTGTCAAAAATATCTAGAATTTTTGGGAAATAACGATCTTTGTTATATAAGTTATATAACCATCATGCTTTGAGCAGGTGATTTGCCAGTCAGAAGTAATACCGGGATATATGAAAGTATCTGCTATGAGGAAAGATTGTGTCATATGTGTTACGATAACATCGAAACTGAACTCCATTTTATTACTGCTTGTCTGCTATATGTAGACATACGACAAAAATACCTACCCAGCTATGTATATAAAAATCTAGCTTTCTAAACGTTTCGGTCCATTGTGCACAATGATACTTATGAAATTCTGATGACTAATTTAGTAATGTTACTATAAAAACCATAAAGATTAAAGAAACCATCTTATTATGGATTCCTACTACATAAGACTTTAGATCAATATCACAACTTTTGCTCCTCACAAGTTTTAGGATTACCCGTATATCCGTTGGTTTGATTACTGTGCAGAATATACTTTTATCTCACCAATATCCGAAAAAAATCAATATCTTTTACTTTCATGTATATTGCTTCTTGCAAATACGATGTTCTTTTTGTGCCCTATAACATCTTTTTGTACTGCATGATGTGTATATATATATATATATATATATATATATATATATATATATATATATATATATATATATATATATATATATATATATATATATATATATATATATATAAACACTCTTGTTTTGACTATCTTATGTGTGTCTCGGATACCACTCAAAAAGCAGAGAGTTCAAATATTGCAGCAGCATCTCAATTTTAATTATTCTATAAAACTGATTAATTTTTAAGTTCAAACTTTGTTTTATTCCTCCCGTCCTAGGAAAGGCAGCTAAACTAGTGATGTTCGATTCTTTGATGATATTTTCTTCATTCGTTCGTATTCAGATGAAGAGCTTGACGGATTTCTTTATATGGTGATTTGCATCACTCATCAATTGAAATAAAAATTTAAAGTAGTAAAGTATTGACTATTCAGTTTATTAAGGAAATAACTCCATAAACGGATATAAAGGCATATAATGTGCAACAAAAAATGCGATACACACATGTTGTAAATATAATTGTTGAGACTGCATTAAATAACATTTGGGTGAAACCAAAATAAACATATTCAGTAGACAATTTAAGGACATGTATACATTTAAAAGTGAAATAAAACATTTATTAATATATTTGTCTGCAACATGTACAATGGGTCAAGAAAAATACTGAATGGATAATTAAAGAGCGGAATTAATGATACAGTTTTACCTATATTCTATAGTATTCGTCACCATGATGATTGATGAGGTTGCCAATGATGATAAAATCAAAACGATTATAATCAGCGAGACTATGGATTTATACACATATATTTTTTTGACTACATGTTGCCGGATAGTTTCACAGATTTCTTTTTCTCCTATGAAATAAGCTTTTCCTTATTTGCCAAGTTAGATATTTATAGAGCGGATTAATTATTTTCTCCTTCTTTTCTGTCCCTTTTATATGTTTAATTTCCTCTCTCATGCCCAGAGTTAATGTATTTGTTAGGTTATTTATATTTATCTGTCTTGCTATCGTTCTGTATATTTATAGACCAATTCATCCAAAGACATTCCTACCGGCATGTCTCCCTCCCGCTGTCCATCTTTCTCTAATATAGTGTGCCCGTTTATGTATCTCCTGTAATGAAAACTAACTTAGTAGGTTTACCTCTCTCTCTCTCTCTCTCTCTCTCTCTCTCTCTCTCTCTCTCTCTCTCTCTCTCTCTCTCTCTCTCTCTCTCTCTCAACTTGCCTAAAGTTTTAGACGGTTATGATCGTCATTTGAATTTGTCTATCACAATATTCATCCATCCATCTACTAGACGGTTCATAAACTAGTCTACCAACATACCTCTCTTCTTTGGTGCCTGTTTCAAGTAATAATTACCCCTCTACTTTTAAGTGTAGGGTGTACAGAACTGAATGACAGAGTTTTGTGATATTGCATAATAAGGGGCTATTACAATAATAAACAATATGTGCATATCCACTTTTTTTAAATATAGTTTTGCTGAGTTGGAGAATCAAAAAAACATACGTTCATTGACAACGAGTTTGCTATCACCAAACTGAATTAAATGCTTCACAAAGATTATCAGGATATGCATTAGAATGTTTAGAGGAATGGTCTTAGTTAGTAGGACATCCTTTGATAGTGTACGTACATTAATGTTCTTTTGTTTCGAAGGATCTTGCTATATGATCTCTATGTATGTTATTCTATCTACAATTGTTGTAAAGCGCTGTGATCTTTTAAACAGATAAAGCACTATACCAAATATGCCTTTAAATTAGATAAGTAAAAATGCACTGGTATTTTTTTTATCTCTTTACGCAGGATAAGTAAAAGTTACGAGATTAATTGGGTGTTTCGAGGGTTTTGAGTGCTTTGGAGTGGTTTGGGATGGTTGGGACTGGTTTTGGATGGTTTGGACTGGTTAGGATGTTTTCCATTACCCCTGCAAGTCATAGCTCCATACAAGAGGTGAGATGGACTGATAAGACAAAAAAAAAAAAAAAAAAAAAAAAAAAACAGGTATTCGCTTGTCACCAAAGGGGACAACTCTACTTCTGCTACGATTGGGAATTCGACCTATCTACGTATATTTTATCCGAGTACAGTATCAAAGATAAGGCAGTGGCAAGATACATTGGTTCTTTAACAATATCTGATAGTGTCCGACATATTACGACTAGGCGGAATGGCCACATTTTTTTTCTTACCTTGGTGGAGCATGTCACCATGTTTCCTTGTATATACGGTATTAAACTATTGGGTGTCCTCGAGCTATGGCCAGATTATGTTACTATTTGAGTTTTGTATTTACGATGAAGCTTGAATATTTGTTGTATTCTTGTATTAAGTCTGCTATTAATTAGGTTCCAAATATATTTCCAGTATGTACATTTGGTATGAAAGCCAACGCATCTTCCTTTTTTCAGCCACCATCATGGAAGCAGCATATGAAATATTCAACATACATTACTGTGATGATTGAGGAAATTGTTGCATTTAAATGAAATTGTTGATTGATGTTACTGCTCATGGCCTTTACCAAACCTGCCGAAAGGTACATAATTGGTTTGTCATCTAACTTGCAAAAGGCCAAAAGGCTGAACTAAGTCAATATTTTACTTACTGTTAAAACTTTAATCGAGTTTTATTCAGTGCAAGATTAGCAATCTCCAGGAAAAGTAACAGAAAAGTTACTGATTTGTTCGGACTATAATATGATGCAGTTACAGTCGATTGGCTTAAATAGTGTAGTGATGTCATTGAGACTGCTTTATCTGCTATGCATTTACTCAGTGCTAACCAGTCAAGTTGTACATGCACATACTAAGAAGCAGCGACTCCATCGTGTTGGACTATGTTACCAACTAGTTTATTTAACATGAACCAATAATTTGTTTCTCTAAGTTACAAAGTTTGAATAAATGAATAATTATAATATTGAATGTTATGATGCACCACAATACTATTATCCAGAAAGTATTTGAATGAGTCATTAATAATACAAAAGTAGTGTTTTGGTCCAAAACGTAAATGAGCACTTTGTAATTCATATTAATGATAACACGTCAAATGAGCACTTTGTAATTTATATTAATGATTATAAATTATTATTCTCAAGTTATATCTGTGTTCTGGAAAACTAATTATGTATATAGGAAAATAATAACTAACCCATTAGCATGATCAGACTTTGAACTTGAATTAAAATAAACATATGGACTACGAATGACTACGAATGACTAAAGTCAGGTAGACCAATAATGCACCCTTAATCACAAATATCAAGCACACAGTGTAAGTTAAATATATAAAACACATGAAATCTTGGTGCCGTCTTAATGCCTGTATTAGGAATTACTTCGTCCCATTTCGTTCGCTGATTTTTCAATATTGCAATATTGTCATTTTATCATCTTTTATTTACTGTATCAATACAGTGTCAGATTTCATCAAATCTGACGGGCCTAGTCATTTTGAAAAATAATATCTTCAAGTCTGACTGAATATTATTTTTAATTTTTCTTTTTAGTTTCAAGTTTTTTTTTTTCTGTCGCTATATTATATGGTAATAAACAACAATATACAAATTTATGGGTTTTCTAAAGCGAGTTTTCCCAATGTTATAAAAGGGCAAATTTTGCTGGCACAATAATGCTTTACTATGTTACGTACAAACAAGTGGTTCAGACTGTCAGAACTACTGGCTGAAGTATTTTCTGATATATTCTTTTTGCTCAACCTTGACAGACGCGGTTCCGTCACACTTCAAGTAAATTTACTATACTATGGGAGACCTTTCTGCACGATGTATGCAGTCATATATATTGATATATTTATAACGTGTAATAAACAGAAAACATTAATCTACAATAATAACAATAATAATAATAATTAATTTGTCCAACTGACAAATCTTCCATGAGTCCTTTTAAATGCGTGTGCCTGAGTGTGTTTGCAGAGAGAGAGAGAGAGAGAGAGAGAGAGAGAGAGAGAGAGAGAGAGAGAGAGAGAGAGAGAGAGAGAGTTTGATTGGAGTGTTATGGGGAACCAAATACAACACGTTCCTTCCTTTTGTGAAGGCAACCGGCTGTTATCAACATAAAACATCATAGTACATCCTAGATATAAAAAGACAGATAGCTGAAAACATTTAGAAGCTAATTAAAAAGAATGATCTGACTTCAGCATTTTATTCAGGAAACTTATGATAAAAGTAAGAAAATGTGGAAAGAGAAAATAAACCAGAATAATACGCGTTGTACTTTAGTTGTCAAAGCGAGGATATCAGTCAGTTAGTTATTCGCTTATTTGAATATGAATGGTATTTATCTCCTAAAACTAACACAGACAATCAAATAAAGTAAAACAAAAACAGCCAATCGAATTTTGTAAATAAGACAAAATCTAACCTTCCTTGAAAAAGACTTCTCGAAAGCATATTTTCCTGCAAACTGGTTTTTTTTTCATTCTTCGCCTAATAAATCGGTCAACTGAATTCTCTTTTTCTAATTAAGGTGAATGTGACATTGGTCTTTGTGTTTTTATTAACAGGTGGACTTAAATTTAAACTAAATTCTGGCGGAAATATGTCTGATTTAAAACAGCAATGCATTCTAATTCAGAATGTTCAGAATGTCCTGATGCACCAATAGTCTTCAACGTCTTGATATGCAAATAGTCTTGAATGTCTTGCTATGCATATAGTCTTGAATGTCCTGATATACCAGAATTATTCAATGTCTTGATATGCATATAGTTTTGAATGTCCAGATATACCAATAGTCTTGAATGTCTTGATATGCATATAGTCTTGAATGTCCTGATATACCAGTATTATTCAATGTCTTGATATGCATATAGTTTTGAATGTTCTGAAATACCAGTAGTCTCCAATGTTCTTATATGGCAGAAGTCCTGAATGTTCCAAAATAGTAATATGCAATCCAGAATGTCTATTTGAAATATGTCTGACTTAAAACAGCAATGCATTCTAATTCAAAATTTTCAGAATGTCCTAATGTACCAGTAGTCTTCAATGTCTTGATATGCATATAGTCTTGAATGTCCTGATATACCAGAATTTTTCAATGTCTTGATATGCATATAGTTTTGAATGTGAAATACCAGTAGTCTCCAATGTCTTGATATGTATATAGTTTCGAATGCAATAATATACCAGCAGTCTTCAATTTCTTGATATGTATATAGTTTCGAATGCAATAATATACTAGCAGTCTTCAATGTCTTGATATGTATTTAGTTTTGAATGTCCTGATATACCAGTATTATTCAATGTCTTGATATGCATATAGTCTAGGATGTCCTGATATACCAGTAGTCTTCAATGTCTTGACATGCATATAGTCTTGAATGTCCTGATATACCAGTAGTCTTCAATGTCTTGATATGCATATAGTCTTGAATGTCCTGATATGCCAGAATTTTTCAATATCTTGATATGCAAATAGTCATGAATGTCCTGATATACCAGTAGTCTTCAATGTCTTGATATGCATATAGTTTTGAATGTTCTGAAATACCAGTAGTCTCCAATGTCTTGATATGTATATAGTTTCGAATGCAATAATATACCAGCAGTCTTCAATGTCTTGATATGTATATAGTTTCGAATGCAATAATATACCAGCAGTCTTCAATGTCTTGATATGTATATAGTTTCGAATGCAATAATATACCAGCAGTCTTCAATGTCTTGATATGTATATAGTTTCGAATGCAATAATATACCAGCAGTCTTCAATGTCTTGATATGTATATGATTTTGAATGTCCTGATATCCCAGTATTATTCAATGTCTTGATATGCATATAGTTTTGAATGTCCTGAAATACCAGTAGTTTTCAATGTCATGATATGCATATAGTTTTGAATGTCCTGAAATACCAGTAGTCTTCAATGTCATGATATGCATATAGTCTAGGATGTCCTGATATACCAGTAGTCTTGAATGTCGTGATATGCATATAGTTTTGAATGTCCTGATATACCAGTATTATTCAATGTCTTGATATGTATATAGTCTTGAATGTCCTTATATACCAGTAGTCTTCAATGTCTTGATATGATAGAAGTCCTGAACGTTCCAAAATAGTAATATGCAATCCAGAATGCCTATTTGAATCAATTTACAAAAATCCAACTGTCTGAGTATTTTAATCAACAGTAAGTGAACACAGTAATTCCAAATTTTTGCAACGCATAGTGATAGAACTGGAACCGGGCTAGACTTGTAGGTGACGAATATGGATTTCAATCTAGGTTTTAATTGAGTTCTTCTTTGTTTTGTTATGTTTAATATTAAAACTGTAAACAAGGAAACTAAAAATATCTTAATGATTTTGCGAGTTCCTGCTGAGAGGAATATATGTGAATTACAATTAACGAGATCTCAGAGTTACTGCGGAGACGCAAAACTTAACAATGAAAATAATGCGACTGCATGTAGCTGAAATATAAACAATAATAGTTACGAATTTTACGTGTTGAAAGATAGAAATATAAATTATTAAATGGGGGTTTTTCATATATTTTCCATAAATCTTTGTCTCTCAATGGTTTATGAATTATGCAATCTTGCTAGTCAAACACTGCACGGATACTACACAATTAGGAATCTTTCATTTTACAATCAGTGAGTGAGGGAAAGGTAGTTTTCATGAAAAAATGCTATATTGTGATGATACATAAAATTTATGATGGAAAATGTATAACCCATCTGGTGCTTTGTTGCACTTTACTAGATTTTTCTTAATTTCGTTTCATTTTCTAACCATGAATACTGTGATGACCTTTTCATTGCCAACTGTTAGTGACCTAGATTATGAATTTGTATTTAATGACGTATTCCTTCTATTTTAAATTTAAGAAATATTTATAAATTCCTGTAAGATGTAATGAATTCTCTTAAGTCGACATTCCTTATCCTCTTTTTTTATAGTGCAATTAATTGCGACATAATCAGCTAAAATCATCAGCCTTAAGTAAGCTTCCCCTACCTACTCGCCATAAGGATTTGAAATTCACCCGAGGCGTTATTGTATCCTGTATTATTTACAAATCAAATTTTTAATTTGGATGAATTGAAGAAAACAAGCAAATATATTCGTTTGGGAGTGATGTTATATAATAAATGCAATTTGGTATCCTATACTCTCTCTCTCTCTCTCTCTCTCTCTCTCTCTCTCTCTCTCTCTCTCTCTCTCTCTCTCTCTCTCTCTCTCTCTCTCTCTCTCTCTCTCTCTCCCCAAAAGTGTACGTTCTGTAAGCTACATACGAAACCTCTGTAAAAACAACTGATTGACGACCTCTTTTGATGTAAACATGGAGATTTCATTTAACCCAGTTGAAAATATTCAATAATTGTGGCATCCGGTTTGAACTTTTGCAATTTATCTATGGTTTTTTTAATTGCTAGTTCTTTTCGAAGTATCGTTGTGACTGATTCACCGAATGTATCGTCCAAGTATCTAGAAAATGCTCGGGATGAATCATCAGTTTTAACTTTGCGAACATCTTCAAAGTGTTGTATGATCATTCCATTAAGTTCGTCTCTGAATGCATGGGAGTCTTCGTAACTGGGACTTTCTGTTTTTCTCCACTTTTCCAAAGACTGTTGCAGACGTATGTCCTTTACATTTTTTTTGAACTCTATGGAGAATGTCTTCTCATTAACAACAGGATTTACTTTCAAGAAATCATCAACGTCTTTCAAGTATTGTTTCACCGATTCTTCTTTTGATGTACTAAGGACTGCTCCGAACTTTTCATCGAAAGATTTTTGAAAGCTATTTTTAAACTCCTCAACATCCTTAATAGCGTCCTTCTCATTAAGTTCCTTCCATAATGCATCCAATTGTTTTTTCTCAAAATCTGAAAAAGCATTATTGGATTTGGTGAACTCGCTTTTATAGATATTGTTGTATCTGTATTCTCCCAATGCGCTGTCCCTAAATAGGTCTTGAAATTGTTTGACGACCTTTTCTCGGTTAATATCCTTTGAGAGAAATGCATTGATAGTATCGAACGCATCAGTTGATAATCCGGTTTTCTTTAGATTTTCAATGGCATTGACATCACCACCAAATGCTTTTTTAACCTCCTCATCATGAAGCCATTGAGGACTGTCACCCCACCATTGGTCGAAGCCGACAATACATTTAGTGTGGTATGTTTGGAAGAGTTCAGTACACTTCTTAGACAGATAGTCCATACAAGACAATGCGTCTGATCTCCCATGGCTAATGCATGGACTGTACTTCGTATACAGAAAGATTTCACATGGGCTATTAAATTTGCTGCATTCCTCCAATCGCTTAATATTCAACTTGTTTTCAAGCAAATACTGTTCCGCATGCTGAACGTTAAAAGTTATTTTAACCTCATCACCTTGAAGAGGAACGGGCTTCATCTCTTTATCAAGTGGGGGAGGACGAGGGTCCATTTTCCTGAGATCACTCACAGATATACTTGATACATCTTCTATTTCTTTTGAGAATGGATTCCTTAGGCCAACAACAGCATGTTGTTCCCCTTGCGTTTCTTTAATGCCCGATTTCATTTTAGTCATGACATCTTCAATACCTTTATTGACTTTAATAATGCTAGTGTCACTGACATAATGTAAGTATTTTGCATCATCATTGGCTCTGGAAATAGTTTCTTTTCTGATATCAGTACCACCTTTCTTCAGGTCACATACACCGAGCATGCGTTTGCATCTTGTCAATCGTGTGTAATCTCTTCTGTTCTTGTTAGCCAATATAATATTTTTTTCTGCTTTTTCTGCTAAGCTGTCGCCTATTTGTTTTAATTTTGATTTTACTGCTTTGCTAATGGCAATCATTTTGTTAGATATGCTATGTGCGAGCGATTTACCTGCTTTACTTGCTGACAGAACCAAGTAGGATGTTGATGCCTTAAGTCCTTGAGATTTTCTTAACATTTTCAATCTCTTCAAATTAATCTTCAGGGACATCGATGTGGCTTTTACTGATCGAAATGCAAAGTGAAGTCTTTTCCATGATTGAGTTAGTACAGTCTTAGCCACGACTGGTATATTTTTTAAGGCCTTGAACGAAGACTTTAAAATATTTCCCAAAGACAAAATTGACTTTTTAACCTGTTGTTTTATTGCCGACGCAAGACCTTGTTTGAGCACTGTTTTCAAACCAACTTTTACTGCATTAACAGATAATTTTATCGATGCTTTTATTGCACTAGCCGCTGCTTTTATTCCAGCTTTTACGCCAAGTTTCAGTCCTGTCTTTATTCCGTAAGCAGCAGCAGCAGCAGTGCCAGCTGTCAAAGCCATGGCAACGTCTATTGCTATATCTATTAAAGCGGACTGCAAGGCTTCCAATGCGACTTCGTCACAGCCTTTACCTGCATAAACACCAGCTCGAATTGTATTATAAATAGTTGAAAATATTGGTATGAAACTAATAATTTCCGCTGCCTTTTCTTCAGATCTATCATAACAATGAGCACATCTTAGCAGCTTTCCGTCATTGTTCACGTCCTCTGCTGTTAGCCATGTCCACATTTGAGTACTGGTGTCTTTTGTGTAATATATTCTCAAAGCACCGTAACTAGAATCCAAAAACTTTGATTGATCCTTGAATAGGGACTGGATTCGACCGTTTAATCGTGCCCATTGTTGGTAGCGTTCAAATGCATATCTTGTTTCTAAGACAACAGGCGCTCCATCATACCAACTATTTCGTAAACTTAATGCCTTTCCTGACTCCACGTTTATAATGTGGTTCTCGATCCAAAACCATAACTGTTTGTTAGGTGCATTTGTGTCAATTTTTCTCCTTGTAATTCGATCATATTCTTCATACGTCAACAAAGGACAAGGATCTTCTTCGCTTTTTAGAAAATACGTTTTTGGGCTGTCGATGTTTGCACAATGAAGGAGGTCTAAGTTTTGTAAGCCGTCATCCTTGTTCACAAAATACCATTGTTGGTTTAGCTCACCATGTGGCTTGACCCAAGTAATTACATCACCACTGGAAACGTCTAAATCAACAACATAATTGTTAGCCCTAGACCTTATAAAAAACAGTTCTCGTACCCATTTTTGTGTCATAGTATCGCCTTTGTCTCTCAATATAATCTTCGCTCCGGAATATCCGTTTTCCATGTCCAGAGCCAACCCTGTATTTGCATTGATCAATTTGTCCCCACTCCAAAACCAAATTTGACTAAATATCAGGTCTTGAGATAATGGACGTGTCTGAACGTCTTCATCTTTTCCAAATCCTGTAAGCAATTCGCATGGAGCTCTCCTGTTTTGGATAAATGTCAAGCAAACTACTTTTTCAAAATTCGAAAATGAATCATCGAACAGCACAAATGACCACCTTTGGTTTGGGCCTCCATGTTTTGAACAATAGGAAATTGGTTTACGGGGCGTCGCCTTAATCACATCAAGGACACAATTTTCATCTTCTTTGGACACTATAAAGAAATCGTCTTTCTTCCATTTTTGAGATTTAACAAACGCAAAATGGTCGTTTAAAATCACTTGCGATCGAATTCCATGATTAATATCCAGTACTAGGAAAGTCGCAGAATTGACAATTGACTCACCATTCATGTACCACAGTTGGTTACCAATATTTTCCTCACTGAAGTGTATAAATTCGGGGGAATGCTCTTTTCCGCGAGCCGTCAAAACATGACATGGTACATCATCATTTTGAATGAAAAACAGCTTAGTTGGTGCTGACTCATCCACTGGGCAGAACAAGTGATCTGTATCTTCCAAAGAAGAGACAACCTCGTAAAACGTCCACTTTTGAGCTTGACTTTGATGATATGGTGTGATATATAGCAATCCATTTTCGTCTGGGTTCATTGTTACTGCATTTAAACTATCATTTAGTACATGTATCGAATTTTGGTAGTGATGATATTCCCAGAACTGGCCAATAGATGCACTTTCTGACGATTGTAACACGATTCGACCATTTTCAATCGATAAGTCAAGTCCTGTTTTATGATGAACAAGTCTAGTTGCATTCCAATACCATATCTGATTTTCCATCAGGTCATGTACAAGTGGTTTTACTGATACTGCTGTATTCTCAAGAGAGCCCGTTAGGAACTCGCAAGGCTGAAGTTCGTTCCTGATGAAGTAAAAACATGTAACATTTTCAAAATTGTCCATTGGAACCCATTCCCAATGTTGTGATATTATTCCGTCTTTGCAATTGGACAGCTGTAATGGCACGATGCTTTGGGCAAATCTAAGGCAGATACCTTTATTATTCCGAGATAAGATTCGATTTTCTCTTATAAACCACTTCTGATCCATCTTGAAAGCATTTCTGTGCCAAAGATCAACTTTTCTATTTGGTAATGCTCTAAGAGCAAGACCACTTCCTACATTTATAATGTTATTGTTATCTTGATACCAAAGCTGCTTTTCAACTGATCTACTGTCTAAATACTGAAATTTCGGATATTCGCTTTTATCTGTAGCAGTCAATAAGACACACGGATTTTGCATGTTTTTCAAGAAATAGAACTCTTGTTTTCCAGAACTTTTATCTGGACACTCAAGTATCTCCGGATTTTGTAATGACTCCCCTGTCCGTAAGAACGTCCATTGTTGATTTGGTAAGTAAGATGGGTTTTCTAATTTGACAGCTCCCTCATTTATAGGGTCAACCTCCCACGTATGTTTACTGATAAGATCTCTTCCTTGTACCATATCGTATTTTGACTTCACCCATGTTGCGTTAGCATCAGAACGGAGAACAAGGTAACGGTCTGATTCAGAGGTTGAGAGCATTAAACCTGTTCTGGCGTGAATCAACTTGCTCTCTTGCCAAAACCATATCTGATCTTCTATCGTTTCGTCTAACAAAGGCTCCACCATAACTCGCCTAAGATTATCTTTTCCAGTCAAATACTGACATGGGAAAAGGTTGCTGCGTATGAAATAGGTACACAGCAACCGATCCATGTTCTCCTCGAGATTGTTAAGTTTCAGAAGTTCGAAATTGTCCTCCGCCGACATGTTTCCTGTGTCGTCTGTTGCTAGGGAAATGGTACCGCCTATGTTTAAAATAGCTTTGAGTCTTAATGTGTACACTCCATTCTGTACGAAGAACGCATTTGAGTGAAACTCCATATGAGAAGTTCCCTGAATCAAAGAATCATTCTGCACCATTAAAACCTCCGAATAGTGATCACTCTTGATATGAATTAGATACAGTCTAGTACCTACATTCACAAGTGTCCCTTCCTTCCACCACCATAATTGATCGGCTATGATACTGTCCTCAAACGGAATGAAGATTGGCGGTTTATTAACCCCTACACTTGTTAGTACAACGCAAGGAAATTTATCACTTTTTATCAAGAATACATCTTCATCATCAGGATTTTCACAATGCAGCATAGATGAATTGAGTTCGAGGTCCTTTTGGAACAGCATGGACCACAATTGAGTGGTCTCGTTATTCCTTTCCCGAAGGCTGATTGTTCCGTCGGGCTGCTTTTCAACATGCATGCTTAAATAGTTGAAAGGTGATAGACGCTTTTGTTTGAATACCCAGTTCTGCATAAAGTTATTTCCTTTGCTGTCACTTACAACAAGCGTTGCAGTATCACTATTTAAAATAGAGAGGCACTTGCCGCTTATAAGCCCCTTGATCTGACTGTCATCCCAATACCAAAGTTGTGAACTCATAACCTTGGGGTACATGGGCATAGCAACGACAAGATCAGACCTATCTAACTGTGTCAAAAAGAAACAATTTTTGTCATCATTTCGAAGAAAGAAAGGACAAATTAAATCTTTTATTTCAGTGTGCTCTGAGACAGGTATAAAGTCCCATTCCTTGTAAGCATCATCGCTCTTATCGCAGAATAATTCAATTAATTCAGAGTTTGGTTCGAACAATCCAATCTCACATCTTTCATTTTGTTTGGACATTATTCGATTTTCATTTACAACCCACTCCTGGAAGGACGCAGATGCATTGAATTGTTCTACGGTAATAAATTCTCGATTAGGACTTTTCGAATTTATAAACGAAATAACTAATTGAGAGTTTTCGTGCATAATAACATTCTTCGCTATCGTCCATATGAATTTTTCAACCTCTTTAGTAGCGAAGTACTCGATGTCTGGAAAATATGGCCCCGATACCGTCAGGAATTTACAAGCATTAGCTTTATTTCTAATAAAATAGCGCTGACTTGTTTCTTCATCATATCCACCATAATCATACAATTCATTATCTTCATAGAGATCTTGAAAGGGATTGTAGTCACCGCAACCTTTCCTGATATCATTAACAACAATAGCACGGCGTTCGGAAACGATCCAATCACTCGTATACGCATTAGTTGCTTGGGACTGCATCGTTAAAAGCAGCTTGGAGTCAAATGTCAATAGTTTAGGACCAACCAGGAGCCATAGTTGATTCTCGTCCATATCCACGCGGTGCTGGACTGCACCATGTGTCAGTCCAATAGCAGAAAATATAGTTTCAATTTCTGATGTTAGCGCCAGTCCTGTTCCGGCGTGTATTAAATGATTTTCGCTGTAATACCACAATCCTGCCCCTTGATCCATTTTATCCATTTCTGGTGTTACCAGGGTGAGAGTATTATTATTTGCATCATCCACTATCAAAACTTCACAAGGAGAAATGACATTGGAAAAGACATAAAAGCAGGAAATGCGTTCAAGGTCATTTTGTGCGATTTCCAAGGCAATGTAAGTCCATGTCATATTTATCTCGTGTTCGTCCTGACAAATGCTTTGATCTGAATTTGCTCTATTATCCATTGAATGTAAATAGTATTCAAAGTCAAGATCGCTATCTTTATATTCTACATCATAGTTGTACTCGTAACCTGCGTTCATCGGTTTACATACTTCCTTTTTCATTAATGTAATATGCAAAGAATCGTGCCATACACGACTTTTCGTAGACTTTTCAAGCACTGTGGTTCGGTTCAAGTCAAATAGTTCTAATCCGCGTTTCGTCAAATGTATAGCCAAACCGGATCCCTTATTTATGAGGTGGTCATTTGATATCCTCCAAAGTTGCCATGAAACATCCCTGTCATACACCTCCTGGTAAGTCAGATGCTCCTTCTGATCAGTTACTGTAAGTACTTTGCAAGCATGTGCACTATTGTTCGATTTAAGGAAAAAAAACTCGTGTGAATCAATGCTATCGCATTCAGCATTCCAATGTATTCTTTGATATTCCTCATTGGGTACAACTTCAATTTCAACCAAGGAGTTTGAATCACTGCAGTAAACGGATACATATCCATTGTGAATATCCAGTTTGCAATTCGTCCTGCCGAGATGTACTAATCTACTTTTATTGCTGATTTCCCAACTTTGTGTCTCTGCATCCCAGTCGGGTTCCTCGAGCATCATAACGTGTTGAAAATATCCAGAAAAGGTATTTACAGACACAGCACGACTAGTCTTTGAATTTATTAAGTGCTTTAATTCGTATCTCCATTTCTGCTCCTGTAGATTTGAAAACATTTTGAAAACGGAGAAGTTACTTTCTTTAGAACTTGTCATTACGTAGCAAGGATTTGAACTCATGTACATAATGTAATTTGCTACACTGCCAGCATTGCGTTTCCTACGCATCAGTATCCCAATAGATTCTGTCGAATAGTCTTTCTCAAACAGGTCTTGATAAGCGTTTAGAGTTTCTGACCTGAGTGGTTTGATAGAATCAGCCGGTGTGTGATTACGTTTCACCATTGTACTATTGATATTTACTGGGCTCAATTGAAATTTTAAAATTTTGAGAGCGCTCGATATTGCATTTTTCTTTTGCAGACTCTTCTGAGATTCAAATTTCTTTTGATCATATTTTAGTGGTGTTTGCAAATTGTCAATGTTTGCCGTCAGTCCACGATTTTCTGTATCTGCTGGATCATCCATTCCTGAATCATAAAGTAGATTTTCCTCCACTGCTGATTCAAATGCGTATTTCAGCATATCTTCAAGTTCGGTCTCATTTTCGATCGTAAAATGATTAGCGAAAGCATTGAAAATACCATTAATCTCTCCTGTATTGAACACATTTATTGTCAAGAGGTCAATAATATTACTTGTTAGGTTCGATAAAACGTCTCGATCAACATTTTTCACATGAACAGACTCTTGCTCCTCTATTGAACTATTCTCCATATCATGTTCCACGGCATTTAATATGCTCATTGCATCATCGAGTTCAGCGAAAGCCTTTATTACATGGATAGTAGTTTTAGAACCTAAAAGGTCAACAAGTTCTATCGCTCTCCTCTCCATTTTAGAATCACATTCAGCGATGTAAAATAAGACAGAGGATATTAAAATGTAGACAAAGCTAAAAGTAGGATTATCTTTCCAAAAATTGTACGCTTCCTTCTCATCATTTGATTCACAATCCGTAAGCCAAGCATTTACTTTTTCAACAGTGGAAGCATTTCTCTTTTTAAAACGGTTGCCAAGTGCTCGTATTGCATCCAGAACCTTGCGCAGTTGCCGAGGTGTACTTTCACTCGACGTGCCTTTTCCACTGCTCCATTCTGTTGCGTCAGGGATCCATGTAGATGTTGTCCTCATTTCTTCTATGTTGAGGAGAAGAACTACGTTGAATTCCTGTAGTAGGAAGAGACAGCTCCAAACAACGGCCAATCGTTTACTCCTCTTAGACGACATCTTGGTGATACAGACTTCCCCTGTAATCTTAAGAAATACATACAAAAGCGAGTTACAGATTCGAATCACGTTTTCAAGGACAGTGTATTAAACAGTCTGGCCATTGATTCTTCCGAATAATCATTATTATTAACATTATGTTTTTAATGTTTTCATTATAAACTTAATTATAATTTAGAAAAATGTTTATAATTGTTATTTATTGATTTAGCTTTCTTAGCAAACTTTTCATTTAAAGCATCTCATTAGTGCCTTTTCTTGTTATTCAAATTTAGCCTAATTTCAATTATACATCAAATTTAATGACATATATTAGTATATACTTAGTTTGCTGACAACATTATTTTAAAATGTATACGTAGGTAAATAATGACAGATTTGGTATAGTAACATCGTGCTTTTAAATCTTACTCCTGAAACAGACGGAGATGATGAAAATTTATATATATATATATATATATATATATATATATATATATATATATATATATATATATATATATATATATATATATTATATATATATATATATATATATATATATATATATATATATATATATATATATATATATATATATATATATATATATATATTGAAGTACGTAAAATTACCATCGTAGTTTGATAATTCATTCGTAGTGTTTGATATACATGCATATTTTGAAAGATGAGCAACGTGATGTGTAGAATTAATATTGTAATTCGTTATTGGGTTAATTCGTACTAACCTCATGCATGTATTCATTTTGATATTATAGATTTGCAAATGTTGAATTGAATTATAAACTTTGTATAATGTTGCGGTGTGCAACATTAGAATGGGAATTTGCCTATTTGTGTATACTTGTAGGAGTATCATGTGTATGAATATATCAGAGCATGGGTGTGCATACATGTGTACACTTGTAGAAGTGCAATGCACAGAAGTCCGTCTGATTATATGACATATATGCTTTGCTAATGTCCGTGTGTGCATTCTTTAGAAGCTTTTAGGGACCAGAGGGAAGTACTCAGTACTGTGGTCCGAGTCTCTGGAAGGCAAAAGAGAAGTTAGAAGGAAGCTTGATGGATCAGAGGGAATTACCCCAGCAGTTGGTCCAAATCTCTGGGCGACAAAAGAGAGAAGGAAGGATAGAGGGAGAAGGTACAAGGAGAACGAAGGGAGACAAAGAAAAAGAGAAGAGACATACAGATGAGTAGGACTCAGGACAGAAGTGAAAATTTCACACACTAATTCAAAGGATGAACTAGGCCGTCACTTGGTTGAGTGATATGAAATTAGCTGAATAGTATTAGAGAGATTACAGGTTTGAATTCTATTAAATTGTTGTTATTTAAAGTTTCAATTTGTGTATTCATTAATTTAACTGTAGGCACTGCTGACTGAGGCTCAGAGCCTAGCATCTCTTTATCACTATCTCAATTTCTGACAAAAACGAGCAAGAGTGTGTCTTCTGTATTAATTTAAATAAATTGGAAGCACCCCACCCGAAAATGGAAGCAACTACCCTTTACAAAGAGATAACTATTGAACTACCACGTCTATTGTTGTATGTTTGCTGTGTGGCTTTGCTTTATGCCGCATAATGCATTACTTTCTATTCTTGTTTGCGAGTTACAAAGTGATTTATATTAGTAATACAAGGCTACATTTGTAAGAAATGTTTACTACAGTAGGATTCTTATCGAGTAGTATTAAGTTTAGTTCTGAACTTGTTGTCTTGTAATTATTGTCCAGATAATTTAATATATAGAACTTACCGTGTATATCTTTATTAAGTCTTATTGACCATATCTTGTATAGTACACAGTATAGGATATATTTTCAGCTGTCCGGAGTGTGTAAAGCAGTCCAGAGTCTAGAGTGTATGGAGTGTCCAGAGTGGCTAAAGTGACCAGAGTGACCCGAACGTTCACATTTATCGGCGTAATCGAGATCAACGTGATGCAAGCTGTATATCCAACTACAGGAATTAACTGTAGCAGCTGTGATGCTTAACTGTAGAAGCCGTGGAACTAAACTATAGTGCTGATGACGTGCTCCTTACATATTATCTTGTAGCCGTAAGCTAATGTTTGGATTTGTAAAACCCGTTGTATCTTTCGACTCTGTTAAGATAAGTTGTATATCTGCCTCTTTTCTTTTTACGGTAGTTTTACTGAGTGAATTATGTTACGTGCTTAGGCTCGAATAAGCAGCAACATAGAAAGAAGTAAAAATAACAAGCTTGTGAAATTTAACAAACAATTTATTGAGTACAAATATTTTCGTAAAAGAAAATAAATAAACTTACGGTTTTAGAGAATCAAGTCCAAAAATTAATCCAAAAGGAATTCACAATATATTGCGTAAGCTATATCAGTGTTCTATAGCAGTGCACGTGCCAAAAAATGTAATAAAGGGAATCGAGGCCAATGCAGCCCCCTCCGATGAATTCACAATATAATCCACTAGTGGAATTGCAAGATTCCTGATAAATAAATGTCCTAATAGTTCCTGGTTCGAATCTGGACAATGTAATCCAATATGGACGACGATGTCACGTGATGAAGTCAGTTTTAGTTTTATAATAACCTAAATAAAAATCTATGAGCACCTATTCTTTTCCAGATAAATAATAAAATAATTCCTCTTCCTCCAAACGAATTGACACAATTTCCAATACACGGTAATTAAAAATAACTCAAAAGGAAGACACAATTTAATATTATAAAAGCCCAACTTCTACTAAATATCTCGCTCCAAAACATCACTTATATACATGTTTGAATCTGACAAACAAACTTAAATGATTTAAATCAAATATACGTAACAATTCATTTGACTACTTGAGTAAAATTCTTTAGTTACTAGCTGAGTAAACGTATATACGTATACATAATTAATTGCTTATTCAAGTCATTCATTATTAAACATAGCATTTATATCATCGTCAAAAGTGTTCTGTTGTGACTCGGGAAATCCCGCCCGGGTATCTCATTACAGCAACCCTGAATCGTTAGATTAAATAGCAAAGGAATACAAGACATTGTAAATTGTTTCTTCAGCCTGATTGGGAAAGATTGAACGTGCATTATATATCGGAGAAGAAATAGTTATGCAAACAGGTTAAAATGAAATCCACACAAACGAGGAAAAGCAAAATGCAGGACACATTTAAAGTAAAAACAAAAACCGAATGATGCCAAAATGGCGGAAAATGTTATGCCAATGTCACTTAGCCAAAAAAAAAAAAAAAAAGGACCTTAATACATAGAACGAATGGTCATATTCTGCAGTCGGATTGATATACCTGAATGATTATTTGCCGATAAGTCTACTATTCCTAGTCTATGAATATTGATAGAGCTAGAACACTTAAACAAGTGTTAACTTTTGAAAATAAAATTCAACATGCCAAATATTAGTGATTTCGGCCACTCATTGTAAGACACGGTTGTTCCTAAATGTACTATTTATAGACAAAAGGCAACCCACAGCATTCCGTTAGAATTAGTATGTAAATTGAGTGCATGTGAGTGAGAGATTTTCTGAAAGCCTATTTGTAAATATATGTGCTTACTTCTATACCTTCATACATACTTGAATGCCTAAACAGTGTTTTTGTTGCCCTCGCTGAGCAAGAGGCATGTTTAATTATTAAGTCATGTTAAGTCACAAGCAAGTCGTAAATTTAAAATTGTATGGAAGCCGCTAAGAAATATATTGGAATTAAACGTTAAAGGCTTCCATAATGATACGGATGACACTATGGAGTTTGTGGAAATTTATCATTGTGAGCTGGTATTAACTCAATGGGAATTTAACTTTTCGACACAATTATTAACGGAATGAAGTCAATGAGAATCTTGTATGGATTATGTAGGAATAGTTAACGCTACGTAAGACACTACTGAGTCTGTGTGAATGTAATGTTGTGGGCTGGTATGAATTATGTGGAAATTTAACATTATGGATGGTGTCGAATGTTAATTTACATTACAAGGTAGTCTATGCAAATTTAATGCTATAGATGATACCGTGTAGTGTATATAAACTTAATCTTTTGGACTACTATATAGACAATGTTAATTTCACATTAACACAAAAGTTGGGACTTTATGAAGTCTACGGGGATTAATCACTGAAGGGAATATGGAGTTATGTAATACTCGCGCACACTGTGAAGCTGTATTTGGGTGTATGGCCCACTATTATTATTTGTATTGGTCGCAATTATAACCTATGTGAATTTGACATTCCTTAATATCTATTGTATTTTCACTCATATGGGCTTGCACAGCAACGTGAAGTTATTTCATTATTTAAATATATGTTCCCGAGGTTGAATACAACCTCTGTTTCATTCAAAACCACCGTTGCAACCTCAAACAGACGGCTGAATACGTTCATATCTTGTCATTAAACCACTTTATTCCCTTCCTTGCGGGAAGTAAAGCTTCTTCAAGCTCATTCCCCGCAAGCACTTGTTTAGTTTGCATTTTCAGCTAGAATCTACACTAGAAACATATACAAAATGCATGTTGATATATAACGATGCTCAAGGATCGCTACCCGACGCAGCGCTGATGTGGATCCGTCCCAGGTTTGCCACTAAAGTGGAATTAATGGAGTGTTTTTTTTACGTCAACCGGGGTGAGTTTGTGATTTGCTAAGATCAAGTATGACGCTTTCCAAAATTGTTTCTGAAATAACTGAGATCGAGAAGCTCTGACGTTTGGGTGTAGTTTATCAAATATATGGTGTAAGTACTGTGATCAAACAATATGCCGATTTAAAGCCCGCCTATATGGTATCATCTCTCTCTCTCTCTCTCTCTCTCTCTCTCTCTCTCTCTCTCTCTCTCTCTCTCTCTCTCTCTCTCTCTTTCTCTCTCTCTCTCTCTCTCATTAATACGCATTGTAACTTCATAAAGCGTAGCTAAAAGAATGTGAACGAGCTAATCGCACAATCAGACTCGTTGCAAAACCAGATGGCCTTGCTATACCTAAATCTGACATCTTGCATGTGCAGGAAACCGGATCATAATCGTTCATTTTAACATGAACTATAATCGGGTTGCGTAAATTAACTATATTGATAAATGATACAACGTTTCAAGATATATCATTATTGAGTGCCATTGAAAATGAATGTTATAGAATCTTTCACATTTGCAATACTGTGGTCGTCGCTTGGTGGAGACGAAACTAGTTTGAATGCCCTTGTTCTTACCGTCTTTGGTATTTTGTGTTTAGGATTTACCGATCGATATACATAATGGATTCTGAGCAGTCAAGTAATGACAATGTAGCGGAATAAACCAACAAGATGACATGGGATGCTAACAGCAAAGTTAGTAATTTTGCTCCACTTGTCCACAAAAATCTGCTTCACAGTCGTGTTACCAGACCCTCGTATATTCTGAAATATAATCTACGTGAGGGTCAGATAGAAAATCGATCTTTGGGACCACGCTGATGGGCCACTACCAAATCGAAGCAAACTTGAAATCATTGCATTAGCGCGGGAAGATATGTCATCATCGAGCGGGAAATATGTCAGTCTTTTTCAATAACGATGAAGTGAGATTAACGGACTTATCCACAATGAGAATAGTTATAAAAGGTATGCCGAACCGATATTGACTCGGCCAGGAAAATAAAGACCTAGTAGACTAATATTCACCAAAGACGCAATTGTCTGCGTAACAGTTCTTAGATGAAAATAATCCTTAGAGGCACAGGGCAGATGCGTATTTGCTGTCTTTCTAATCAACTGTATATTAATGCCAGAACGCACAATCAGAGGAGACTTCAATATTTTACAACAAGAATATTTTTTTATGAATATGAATATATGAATGTTTGTTGGTCAATAAGTGATGGTTACTGAGTGCAACATACTTTTCTTACAACTGTTCTGTTAGTCTTGATCTATTAGAGTCAGAGTTAGACAATCAAGGTTGGATTAAAAATGAGTTCTTGTCTTTCATTAGGTGTTCTTTTATCCATCTCCCAGTCCTATTCTTCCACTAGAGTTCCAATTTGTCCTTTACGACTGAATTCCCCAAAATTGTTACCCCTGCACTTATCATAGTCAAAACCCAATAAACGGTATTTAGTCCCTTATGGAAGGTCGTCGCCGCAAAACTATGAACTTAAAACAAATTAAGTAACATTCAAGGAAGCAAACGAAGAAATAAAATAAAACAAGCATGCTTGTGTTATAAAAATAATAAGGTTCAGACAATCCGATCATTAATCAAACGAAACAAGAAATAGTCTAAAGAAACAAACAAATTATGAACGAAACATGCAAATGCTTAACGAAGAAATGGCATTTGAAATAAAAGATGAAAACTCAAATGAATCAGGAGAAGCATAAACGAAACATCAAGTGAGAGAAAAAACAGACGAAACAATCAGATGCCAAAAAAATTACGACGTCTGATATAATGAGATTAGTATTCACAAAAAAGAAGGGAGGCGCAAACAAGAGACAAATGTCAGAAGAAATAAATAAGAAATGAATGAAACAATGAAACTCTCAATGAAATAAAAAATAATTTAAATGAAACAAACAAACATCAAGCAGTATCAACAAACGTACAGAACACGTAAAGAAACCAACAAACATGCAGCACCCATGTGTAATCACAATTGACAAATGAAAGAAACACGATAGTCAAATGATCAACTTTTGAACAGAGGGCGCTACTGCATTGAAAGGTGAGATAACATGAAGCATTATAATGGACATACACTGATATAGCTTACGCAATAAGGCTGTTAAGTCACGCAGCCGATTTGTTGGCACGTGCCAAAAAATGTAATAAAGGGAATCGAGGCCAATGCAGCCCCCTCCCATGATTTCAGTACCAATGACAGTATCAAAACAGTCCCTCGAACTGACTAGGACAACATCGAGATCGAGATCGAGAGAGATCGAGAGAGAGAGAGAGAGAGAGAGAGAGAGAGAGAGATAGTGGGTTGAGTATCCCTGTTTTTTGGATTTACCTCACATCTTAGCCGTAATAAATATATTTTTTAACCACAAATTAGAATGTATTTATACCAGATCTTTCATCTGCACAAATTTTGTTCTCCTTGAATATATGCTAATCGTCTTGTTTCACAAAGAAACTCTCAACTAGAGACAGCTACCATCAACTGCTAAAATTGGTTCTGCAAATCTAAACATTTGTCTTCATTAGTATGATGACCAGATTAATTCGAGCATGAGCAAATAAAGTCTGTACTTATTATTAATTTTCAGGCATTCGTAGTTGAGAGAGTCAATAGGAATTGTTTAAAATTATCGAATGTATTTTTGTCGTCATAATAATCGTAACAAACATTATTTTTTAAATGGTTAATTCATTTGATTCTTTAATATTGCCAGAAGATAGCAACTCCGATCAGCCATGAGTTATTGGCGGAGAAAAATATTAGGACAGAATTCTAAGTGCAGCATCTAAAGGAAGCTTTGAGGGACAGACCAGTGATAGTGGTCCCATTGTCTCCGATAGAGATACGGAAGAAAAGAGAAGGAAGGAAAGAGGTCGGGAGAGGTGAAGTCCAGGAGGAGTGGGAGGAACGAAATAAAGAGATGAATAGAACCAAAGCCCAGGGTAAAATCGAACTCACACTGAAAATCACGAGATGAAGTAGGCTGTCACTTGGAGGACGAGTAATTGAGTTTATCATTTAAAATTATCGACTTTATTAAATTGTTATTATTTTGAATTTCATCTTCGTGTTCTATATAATTTAACGGACGGCAGTGCTGACTGGGGGCTCAGAGCTGTACATCTATTTCGTCATTAATCTAACTTTATAACTTCACGAGCTAGGTGGAACTTCCATAATATTTTAATTAATATATTGGAAGTACCCCACACAACCTTTGCAAGCGCTACAGTGTTCTTCTATGCATGTTCAAACTTCATTAATCTATGAGAAAATTAACCGTTTGGTTCGTATAGGGTATTCAAATCTAGCAAAACGTTTCCCTTTTTGATTTGTGTTTCAAAGCAAACGTAGATATTGATACCATAGATGTCGAATTTACAAGCATAACCCATATGTCGAATTAACAAGCATAACCCTTATGTCAAATTGACAAACATAACTCATATGGCCAATTAACAAAAATAACTCATAATTTCTTATAGTTTTAATGTAAGTCAAGTTGCGAGTTTTCAGAGAATTTTTTGTGAAAAATTCAACAACTCAACCTGTACTTTGAACAGAACTAATACATAATGAGGATAAAATACACTTTTACTATGAAAGTCTTTTAAAATTGCATATACCAGCAGCACAATAGTCGGACATAAAATCATATAATATTTCTGACATGTTGATTTCTTCAGTAACAATTCTGCTTCAAAACATAAGGAACCAAATTTTTATTTTAAAAAAATATTCGTAGAAACTAACCGGTCGCTCCAAACAACATTTATAGATGTGTGCGTTTTCTTGAGAGAAAAAAAATCGTGGGTACATTTTCCACCCTGGAATCATCCTTAAAAGTGATTCACATTTATATAACAATAACGGCAAAACAATATTGTGTAATTGTTTCTGTTGTAAATAAAACGATATGTTCACATTTCTTTCTTTGTTTAATGAGGACAACATATGTTTTGTTTAACTCAGTCAGTGGCTACCTTTTCTGCATAATTTAAAAAGGAACAAGTGTATTTAAGAAATGACCCTACGCATCAATTAATTACCCATTACCCACTTCTGTATTTCCTCAAAAGAAACAGAAAAATGGTTATTCTACCTTGATCATAAAAATTAATATCTTTAGGGCGAATAGTTAGTGCACGTTGTCACATCCATTACAAATCGTATTACACAGAGTTATCTAGCCTGGCGTAAACTTCCTTTTCATCCCGTCTGGTGTATCATAAATAGTATTGGAATTCTCATATCTGGTCAATGTAATTAACATAATGAATTTTTGGGATACATATCATAAATGTATTGTTGAACTTCGACATGTATTTTCATCCAATATATTTGTACGTCACCACTGTATTTTAATAGTAGAATTCATTAGACTTAATAATAAAAGCTTTTGTTGTATCAACAACACCGACATTATATTCACACACTGTCAGTACGAAACCTAGGTGTTACTCTAGATAGTACTCTCCCATTGCACCAACACGTCATGAACATATGCAAGGCTGCATTTCTTGAGCTGAGGTGCATTAGCCCATTCGCAAATATCTTTCAGCTGATGCCACTAAAACACTTGTGTGTTTATTAGTACTTTACAGACTGAACTATAGCTCAATTATTCAAAAAGCTCAGGACACAGCTGTTCGGATCATTTTTAGAGTACCACGATCAGAGCACATCTCTCCACTGCTGTGTACCCTACACTGACTACCGATTCGATCCCGAATCAAATACGAAATCTGTTCTCTGTGCTACGTTTTACTGACGGACTCCAGTCCAGCATACCTATCCGGCCTCATCCATGTGTATACACCAGCAAGATACTTACGCTCCTCTTCTGACAATCGTATACTCATTATTCCCACTATCAAAACGAAGTCATATGGACAACGTTCTTTTGCATGCCAGGGCCCAGCAACGTGGAACGAATTGCCCATTGAAATTAGACACAAAAACATAATTATTAGACGTATCAATTAACCACAAAAATAATAATTATGGTAATGAGTATTATGAGGACTAAAATACGTTTTTTTTTTAAAATTGATATTGCCTTTCTCAACTCTGTATGCTTGAAAAGTTTCAACAAGTACAAACCATAAATCTTTTCGTGAGGAAAAATCTTGTAAAGCTCTTTAATTTTGAGGTAAATAAATCTTGCTTGTAGTTCGCAAACTTGCTCGTAGTTCGCAGTTTTCTTTCATAAAAGTGATTGATTTAAATCAAAACAAAAAACGAAAAGAATAAAACAATCCGAATTTCTGAAGTTTGTTCCTTTGGCCCTATAAGTGTATTCTCCCCTTACTGCATGGGCACCCTCTGTTCTTTACACGCAGTAGATTTTTTGTTTCGTTCAGTTGTCAATAGTATTTACGCAAGGGTGTTTATTTACATTTTCTGCGGTGTCTTTGTTTTATTTTACGTTAGCTTATCCCACTTGATTCTTTATTGTTTTATTTAATTTATGTTGATTTGGTTGTGACAGTTGTCCGTTTGGTTTGTATCTCTTTTTTGTGGACTATTTAGCTTATGTTTCCAACACTATTTCATCTGGCGTTTGCTTGATTTTATCATTTGATACTTTTGGTTGTGATGGCTTTGCATAGTCACAACATATACAGTTTCCATCACTGTATCGAACTAACATTATAAATTCCCATAATGTTTTAAATTCAAATAAACGCTATAGCTTCCCATAATGTTAAATTCAGATACATTGCTATACCTATACATAATGGGAAATCCCCATAGAGAGATACAGTCGCACAATGTTAAATTCGGATACATTTGCTATACCGATACAGACATATATATATATATATATATATATATATATATATATATATATATATATATATATATATATATATATATATATATTTCATGCAGTCATTCACGTATACTCATCTACACAATTAACGAGTACAGTAAGCAAAACAAAAGCATTGATTTTGTTGGCGTGTGGACGAAATCTACCAGTTATTGCCTTTTCTCACAGTTAGAGCTACGATTCTTATATCTTGACAAATGCAAACACTAACGTACATCGAAAAATTGTAGAACCAAATTGATTTTCGCTCTCGATGAAAGTCTGTAAAACTTTCGCAACAATTGGGAGACATTAACTTTGACAGAGTATCGGATGCAGAGACGTTACATGCAATTAACAGGCGCTAAACTGACTTCAGTGTACAAAAAAAGTCGGTCAAGTGAGTAACTTCCAAGTCAAAAGTCTAAAATGAAATCACGCGCAACATAGCTGTGGCAGTTTGTTATGATAGGGGCTGGGTGCTCCCTATATTGTATTTAAGGTATGCTTGGAAGTTAAATTAGTGAAAGAGAAACGTAAATCTCCGACCCCCCAGTCACCAATGTCGACGGTTAAATGGTAACATGTACAAAAAGGTTGAAATGCAATGAATAAGAATCTAATAACAATTCAAAAGTCATATCCTACAATTTTCCAATTACTCTTCCGTTCGACCCTTTAATACTCGTTTGTGATTTTCCTTCTCCTCCTCTCCGACTTTCTCAATTTTCCTTCTTTTCTTCCTCTCCGACTTTCTTCATTTTCCTTTTCCTCCTCCTCGATTTCTCTATACTTCCTCTCTTCCTCCACCACTTTGTCCTCCAGACTCTTTTTTCCTCCGCCTCCGCCTCGGCTCTTTCCAAATTCCTTCCAATCTCATGCACGTTCTTCTAAACTGACTAGACTTACGTCGACTTCGACTGTTTCGGCATGTCTCACTTTCATCTACAACTCTTGAAGACTCGGGGACTCAATCAAACCCGAAATTCCGTGTCCCAGAAATACCTTCCCGTGAAAATGCAATTACCGTACAATATTTTTCCTTATACCTCTTATCCCACATTACATCCCTTAAATTATCAGATAACGACTATTGCATTGCTTCGGGCACGCTTTCTTTATCATCGAGATACCCATACATTCTTGTATGGTAAAACAACGTCATTATATAGCACGGTATAAACTACTTCTTAAACATACATCAATAAATTGCGAGATATCAGAATATATTTCTAATCTCTTTATACTAAATAATATCACAATAATCAGATGCATTTCTTACCCTACACTCACAAATACCGATGCTCTGATGTATACTTAAGTCCATAGCAATTAATCTTACATAATTTAATCATTTTCCAAACTCACGATTTAAGCATATGTAAATTCTAAAATAAAACATTAATAAATACACTAGTTTACTACGAAGTAACCTAATAGCGAATTGCAAAATTAATTCAGACCACAAGCTAACAATCTACATAAGGCTCAAACCCATTTCTCAAATACGTATGTAAATGAAACACTACATACTAAACGATGCTAGTAATTGCGTATACATACTACAATAATTACAACAACGATGCCTTAATATTCTGCATAAATCAAGCAGATAGCTTACTGACCATTTCGAAGCTTTGTCTTTCCTTAGAATCTACTTCTCTATGTTATGCCGCAAAATCACGAGTGGCTTCCCTCGGAGTTTCCATATTGCTCATTAATCTTCTCAAGCAAAACAAAAAATTTCTCAGACTTCTGAAAGTTATAATTCGGATCTAAATTGTAATCACACCCTCTCTCTCAATTCAGATTGGATATCCCTATGATCCAATCCAACCGAACATGATGGAGAAGGTACCTTTCACTGTCTGTCAAAGTGGGTACGGGTGAAAACACGCCTAGACCCTCTCCGCCATGCGGGCTTCCGTCTGATTTTAGGACTAAAAGGTATTTCAAATAGGTGAGAAGTGCCGTTGTCATGTAACATTGTATCAGACATTAACACTAGCTCTCTTCAGTCTTTAGACATCAAACACAATTATTTTCATGATTTTATAGCTGGGGTTTAACAATCGTGACAATAAGACAGTCACATTTGTAAGAAGGAAAGCAACAAATTCCGCTTGATATCTAACTCATCAAACAATTTCCTAATTGCGCACACCAAAATAGTCTATTACTTTTTACAGCATTTCTGCAATGTGGGATAATGTTGGAATTCTATCTTTAATCTATATCTACCACCAATTTGTAAATACTTTTAAGTCCATAGCTACTGGATTAATTACTCACTTACTCACCATTAAGATCCCTATGT
The DNA here is from genome assembly GCA_029339505.1 of Unio delphinus. Lineage (NCBI taxonomy): Eukaryota > Metazoa > Mollusca > Bivalvia > Unionida > Unionidae > Unio > Unio delphinus. The sequence goes on along the minus strand of JAQISU010000129.1, from coordinate 2,438,046 downwards.
ACAAAATATGCCTAACCGCTCCGTTGATCTAGAGGTTAGAGCGTCCGGTGCGGAAGCGGGAGGTCGTGGGTTTGATCCCCTGCAGAGTCATACCAAAGACTTTCAAAAATTATACTAACAGCTGCCTCGCTTTGTGCTCAGCATTAAGAGGTTAGTGTTAGGACTGGTCGGTCTGGTGTCAGGATAATGTGACTTGGTGGGACATTATGCTGCGTGTCTGCGACATGATGCCTCAGTGCTAGACATCAATATAAACTGCCTCACTGCAGACATCGTAGCGATATGACTGAAAATGAGTTAAAGCAACGTTAAAAAATCCTAATCAAACAAACAAACAAAATATGCTTAATCCTAAGACATGGCTCGTGATGAATAAATGAGAGAGAGAGAGAGAGAGAGAGAGAGAGAGAGAGAGAGAGAGAGAGAGAGAGAGAAAGAGAGAGAGAGAGAGCTTACGTTTTTCAGTCAGCTTGTTGCTATTGCTATTGCAACCGGCTACGTATTGAATGTTTCATAAACGAAGATGTTCGCTGATAACTCAACTTGATTTATGCTTTGGTGGAAAGACGTTAATTTTCTTGGAAAACACTGATAACCTGTATACTTTAGCCTTAACCGAAATGCGTTTGTGTAACATGATATTATTGTCGTAAAGACCCATGCAGTCGTCAGCAACGTCCTGCAAGTTACCCAATTACTTCTTACCAATGTCCAGTGAGGTCACTCTCTACTTGACAAAATCCGGTGAGACCATTGATCTGCACTCTACGCTTTGCACTATCAACAGCTGCTTTGTTTCACACAAACGATTTTCCTCTTTACAAGGATAAGTTGTTTTTTTGTTTTAAAAGGAAAGAATGTGGGGAAGTACAAAACGCTATCGTTTTCTTTAAATTATTCTAAACAACAGACTTAGTACATCTTAGAAAGTATAGTGTTTGCCATAGAATGCAAGCAATAATCATTGTAACAGTTATGTGATTTTGAAACCGTACTTTATTTAATATAGTGTAATCGGTCATGACCTTTCGTCCTTAACTATAATCAGTGGTTTAAGTAAGTAATAATTTATGTTTCTAGACCTAGATCTAAAAACATCAACACAAAGCTGTGTGACACTCTTAATAGTGGTATATGACTGCAAGAGAAGGAAGTGCAACTACATAGCAGTCTGGTTTTGCTAATTTCCCAAAACGAAATGGTATACAAATGTAAGTACTAAATTTACACTGCTTGTTTTAGAAAGAGGGCAATAATATTCAAGTCGTGTCCTTTTGCGAGTAGTGCCTAGTGTGAAATTATAGAACATTACAGGAAGTACTTACCATCATCTATTCAATTTGGGCATAAATGGCAGAAAGTTTGATTTGGTTTAATTGTCTTGTGTCGACCTATTTTAATCCATCGCGTATGGCTGCTAAGGCAAAGGCTATATGTTGTTTTTCTGTGATTTTGGTTTACACATCATACAGGTCGTTTCCAAAATCATGTAGCTTTTCGAAGGTCTCTTGTGTACTGCGCTTATTAGATTTCCTAATATTTGAAGGAGTTACATAGGATTCTTGAAGAACATTGATTGATATCAACCGCATTTAATTTTCAATATCAACATTGTGGTCAGTGTTGGAAAGAATATCATGAAGATAATCAACACCCATACTTCACATTGTGTATGGTAATGTCTTGCTCATTGTGCTTGGCCGAAGACCTTCAGAAAGGCAGTATGTGAAACTATAGTGGACAATATTTATAGAATTATCAATATTCACGGAAAATACTCAAAAGTTCCGTAATAGTTCAAACATCATCTTACAGCTTTGATAGATCCAATAATGATCTTGCGACTGTAGTTAGGATGGATTTGCACAAATATTATTCATATATTAAACAGATTCGAATATGTGATGCTGGAGATTGTACACCATCACACTTCAGTCAATATTCAGAAAGATGTACGCGGTTACTATGCTACACATAAGCCAAGGAACATATTTTAGGATATCATCGGTTTTACTTACGCTTGCATTGATTTTGAAACAGACACGTACAGACTTTCTATTTCTTAGGCAGTTAGTGTGGGTGAATGTTTGCAAGCACTGCACGATGTAAATTGAAGGTAGAGTTAAACCATCTGTCCCAATTACCGGTACACATCTGCCTCCTGCTCCAGTCGCTCATTTGCTTCTCATCCATAACGTACAGGCCAAGGTCGAAGACGAAGACTAGAATTACCCTGAAATGTAGAAACAAGGCACGCTAAATTTAATTATGAACAATATGTGCAAAGTACAAAGTAATTCGTTATAATTAGAAAATTTAGACTGACTTTACACAAGTTAGTCAAGCTATTTAATTAACATGATAAAATAAATCCATAATAGGGACTGCATTATTTACTTAAAATGCTACAATTCTAGCACTGGGATATCACCAAATAAAATGGAACAAATGAAACCCAGGCACCAACATTACAGGGATCGCTTATTCAGAAAGCAACTTGATTATGGTATGAATAAAGTAGTATTTCTACCTATTAAAGAATATCATCGTTACACGTTAAAGTGTTTATGTGACAGAACAATTAAAATCGTCATGCTAAAACAACATTATACAACACAAAATGCCGATTACATCATATACAAGATAGATGGATGGATGGATAGGTGGGTGGGTGGGTAGGTAGGTAGGTAGGTAGGTAGGTAGGTAGGTAGGTAGATAGATAGATAGATAGATAGATAGATAGATAGATAGATAGATAGATAGATAGATAGATAGATAGATAGATAGATAGATAGATAGATAGATAGATAGATAGATAACTGCTCAAAATCAAAATGGATTCCCGACCGGTTCGATCTAAACAAGCTTCTCGTCAGGGCAATAAACCACTTCCATATACCAAACAAAAACTAAGCACTAAATGTAAGACAATTTATGGACTCTTACATGCTATGATCGTTAGGGAGGATTGACAACAAGATATATCAAGGTCCAAATTTGTGGAAAAATAATAAACGAGCGGGTTATTGGGTCTGCAACATAGAAGACCTATACGTTTTTACCTATTTGCAGGTTTTGAATCAAGGTAGAAAACACAGCGTGACAACAAACCATCGCAAGATTTGCAAAATTAATTATATCCCGGTTTAGTTACGCATGGAGGTTCTAAAAGAACCCTGTTAAAAACAAATTGTAGCAGAAATAAGAAAAAAAAATTAATTAATTAATTAATTAATTAATTAATTAATAATATCAATAATAGCAATATAATATAATAATAATAATAATAATAATAATAATAATAATAATAATAATAATAATAATAATGGTGGTGTGATGATGATGATGATGATCAAAATATTATCAGAAATGTAATAACTGTAATTACTTTGGGTAAATATAATCACAAAACTGTCGACTACCAGTAAAAAAAAAAATTAAGACTGCAACTTGAAGCTTAAATTTTTGCGTTTAGGCAACTGTGATATCCTTCATCTTCCTTATGTATGCTTTCAGGTTTCATTCAACTAGAAGCATCTCGAGGACTGAACGTCCAGTCTACTTGCAATGGTTGGCAACATTCGCGGTAATTTTTATTGCTAATGCGGCTTATATGATTAGATGTATTCTTTTCGATGTATCAAATCGACGGTTGGGCCAATTTATTAAGTGGTACAGATCTGTTATGTCAATAGATAGTTTACATTATTGGATTAACTTCTCACTGATTCTGTGACCGAATTTATTCCAGAACTTATGGCAGAAATAATCAGATTGCTATCAATTTAGCCATCGAGCACAACACCGTATCACCCTATATGTAATCGCATGGTCAAGAAAGTTTACTCGACGTTAAATTAGATATATAAGGTAGTCTAAAACACCCAAAGACTATCAGGCCCAGCGGCACAAGGCCGCACTTACATCTAAAAATCAGAAAGTAATTACGATAAGACCCCAAACCTAGAAAATATAAGGTAGTCACAAACCCAAGACTATCAGGTCCAGCGGCACAAGGCTGCAACTATAACCAAACGTAGAAAATTAAGTCACTAATAGGGCCCCAAATAGCAACTATAAGGTGACCCAAGCCCAAGGTCATCAGACACCGCAACACAATGTTGCACATAACAAATCAGTACCAACAAACTCAAATAATTCTCACACATAACACTAAATGTCAAAGAACGCCACAGAAATCACTGTATACTAAAAATTACTCTAGATAAAAGCACAGAGTATATAAATAGGGGATAGACCCAGAAAAGCAGCCTACCAAGCCTGGCCCTTCGCCTCGCCCTCTACCTACTCCGCCTGCTCCAGCAACTACACGTGCTTAGCACGTCCATTAACAACCAAAAACACCGGATGGCATGAATATGAGTGTGTGCTGGAACTATTCCCACTCATATATATACTTACAGGCCCTACAATCACACCGCAGTAGCTCAATAGTTACTCAGATGTGACGGCCTAATTAAATAGTGTTCCCTGAACACATAAACGCCTGCAGGGTGGTGGCACCATACCCACCCTCAGGATAATTAAATAACCGTCCATTGACGGATAAAACAGTGATAAGAGCCCTCGGGACGAATCACTTAAAGCAAATTATTCAATTCAATTCTATGATTGGTGGATTATGTAAGAGTTGTACTTTCTGTTAGGCTTAAAAAAATAGTTTAGCCTCATGGCAACATGTGAATTTATGTTAATTCCTATATAGATCACATTTTGTATTTTATATGATTTTTTGAAAATGTCATAGACATGACTGAAAATAAGTATGTTGTGACTAGATAACTCATACCCCTGTCTAGTTCCAGCAGAGTTATCTCTCTTAAATGCAATGGAGTACCTGGTTTTGTCATCATCAAATTGACAATCTAACATTGTTCTCTATAACAGTGTGTGAGACGCATGCTAATTAGGATAGAAAATATATTTATCTCTCCAAATATTAGCATTGAGGTCTATGGAAAAACAATTGGTACCGTGATACCGTATACAACACTATACCTCAATCCACATAACTCCCCCTCTTGTAATATGATACTGCTTGCCACAATATTTATATATGCTTACGTAGAATGATTAATGGAGAAAAGAATCAAGGTTAGAATAAAATATGGGGTATACTTTCATTGATGTAGCATCTCGCCTTCCAGTATAAAAAGTTGATTCTACGAAATGTGGGGCTTCGCTTGCACAGATTCTAGGAAAATATACATCGCTTTTCCGACTTAAAAACATAATTTAGCACAAACCTTGAACATGATATATAAATGTTTATTTTTTCCGCACTTGCCATCGGAAATGGTATACATGTGTCTCCCATTCTCGAATGCATGCGATCGATACGGAAAGAAAATATATCATTTTAAACGCATTGTTAATGTTGCTTTTAATCCATCTTTCTGCTGCCTCCTTTATCTCCATAATCCCTCCAATGACATCATCAGAGTTAGGAACCCTACTAAGTAAACATTTAGTTATTTAAGTCAACATGTTCAAATCCAGGCGACTACTCCATTTTCCTACTTTGTTTTACTTCCACTTCAGAGATTTGTGATTCACTTCCAGTTTGTACGCAATTTCCGCAATTAAAGAATCTGAACTTGGACATTCAGGTCATCGCCAAGCAACGGCACGGCCACTTTTCCCAATATGACCGTTTCTTTTCTATGCAAGAATAATTCATATTAACAGAGCAATCAAAAACTGTAGACGATAACGAACATAATTTAGAGAAGAAATTTGTTTTGGATGGTTTTCTTAAATGCTAACGCATGAGAATATTTTCTCGATTTCAGTTCATTTAACATGTGCACACATCAGCAAAAAACGTCTATGTTGAGTGACAGTATATAGGAAATATTATTAAGAGTATGAGCTTTTTCAATTTTAAACCCCATCCAACTGTCCTAAATAGGATACAATCGGTTCCCAGCGGCGACACACGGCACGTAACCGAACTGAGACTAATTTTGTATACCATATCTATCGAAACGCCATCCTTAATTCATAATAACACAAACCTCTATGTTCCCTTTCACCTCACATAGGGTTAGCTGCCGCAAATTGTACCGGCATATTTTGCTCCAAAGATATTTTTCTCTTAGCTCTGAATTATTATCAGTATAAATTAATTAATCAGCATGGGTTATTTTATATGAAAAAGACACAATTACTCAAAAATATAACAACTGAACGGCATGCCAATTCTCAATTCATAATATAAGTTAAAAATTTGTTTACACACAATCAACTTAAAACAGTTGCATTCAAAAAGTATTGTTTCTTGTGAGATATCGGTAAAAAAAAAATAATAAACATTCTTGAGATTCAACACCCTCCTCACTGGACAATATTAACAAGCGCGGCAAACATCACATTAATAATTCGCTTTTCGGCTGGTGCTTGATGACAGAGTTATAAAAAAGTGACGAAGAGTTACCTTTTTCTCTCAATTCACTCCTTGTATTGCACGAACATCCATATATAACGAGCTTACTAAAATACTGTATATGTGTGTGTGTGCTTTGGATGTTTGACCTAACTTCAAAACATTTGCAGTCATATCGTTCACCATGTATGCTGTGTGGCAGTTTATAGTGATATCTCTAGCATGGGGCATCATGCCGCAGTCACATTATCTTGACATCATGTAGACCAATGCTGAGCACCAAGTGAGTCAGCTGTTAATACCCAAACCTTTTTGCATGCATCGGGCGGGGTTCGAATCCGCGACCTTTCGTCTCCGAAGTGGACGCTCTAACCACTAGGCCATCAGAGTGGTCTTTGTAGAGACGAATTATGCACATTAAAAGAATTATTATACTCTCAAACAATCACCCATATTTTAAGTTGATTGATAAAGGTAGGTGTGTACTGCACAGTTTAATCATTAAATAACGCATTAGACATGTTATCTCAATATAAGTTAAACGGCTAGGCTCTTAAAATTCAGGTCTGGATCAGATCAAGTGTTGTGGGGGAGTGTGTGTCAAAAATTTTATTAAAGAGCCCTGAGTTTCTTCGAAAGGGCACCAAAGCAAAATTCAGCGTCTATTTATTTATGCATGACACCCAATAAACTTGCGCAAGAATAAACCGATGGTCAACTTTCAAGTGACAAGCGACATTACATGTGTGTGTGTGTGTGTGTGTGTGTGTGTGAATTTGTTAGTGGGGGAGCTCAATAAACCCATCACCACCCCCACTCAGATCCGGCACTGATATTTAGTTGTTCATATAACGCTAGATACCAGAGTTACTCAATTATATGAGAACTTAACATTAAATGCGTTTATCAGTCCTATTTTTAACCAACAAACATCTGTTTTGTTTTAAGGTATGTGGTTTTGTGATATTTTCCTTTAACAGGTAATGTACATCATGAAACTTCGAAGCACCTCGACATTGATCGGCAGCTTGTACATGTGCGAACTGTCCCGACTGACTGCAATCGACTGAATGCTGGAAACTACATTAACAGTCGTAGCGGCTGATTTCAGCGAAAGATACTCCTTAGGCCAGTACATAGTGTTGTGGGCAGATTTCATGGAAACACGAGGACAGAAATAACTTGGTATTTATTCATCATTGAAATTTCCTTATTCATGACACGAATTGCAACTGATAGAGTGAAACAGCGTACACAGTGTACACAATTCCGTGCCTCTAAAAAACTAACTTTCGCAATCAATGCTATTTTCAAAGTTTAATGCTAAAAGTGCAGAGAAAAACCTTTCGTTGTTTAGATCGTGGATCTATTAATATACCCGGCCGTGTTATTCTTGTAGAATACACTTTGAAAAGAATTATGACACGCAATTGATAATGTTCCAGTATTTTTGTATCGTATTTGTTCGATATAAATAGTACGGCGTTCGTTTATAGCGTCTTATCGAATTTTATATGTATTATTGCATTCATTAATTTCTTCCAAGTTTGTATTAGAAATAGCTTGGAAATAAACGGAAAATTATGACAAATCATTAACCAGCTCACAAAACACATTTATAAATTATCGTTTATTGAGAAAGAACAGTATTCGCTAATTAATGGACATGATGCAATATTAAACCTTTTTTTTCTACATTATGCACATTTGTCTTTATGTATCTCTAGCTAGACCATTGAAAAATACTCCAAGAAATATTACCACTGTAGTGTTTCTATAGATAAAGGCATGCAATTGACATCTGCAATATTCGAGAATACGCTGTCGGGGTTTCTCCCATTTGTTTCTTTTGTATGTCGACTCTCAGAAAGGTTACAATAGAATCAGAAAGGGGTGCCATAAACCCCAATACTGATACAATCATATATTTGATGGACTTCCACTAGACTGAGTGAATTTTCACTACAATGTGTCGAAAATCAACCAGATTGAGTGAACTTCCACTTCTAATAGTGGACGATTTATCTCCTGCTCTCTGTGCTGCAAAACCAGTATGGAAACCAAATATTCCATTTCAATTTAGTAATAACTTTTCTGGTGCTTAAATGTCATAGAAAAATGGCACATTGGATGACCTAGACAATTTCTTTTTGTCTCCTCAATCATTACAAAATCAATCCCAACATCATTTGCATCAAAATACATTTTAAATGAGTGACTGAAATTTCGATCTGAAAGAATTGGTTGTACTCTTAAGTACAACCTATCACACTGACAATGGACATTTTTCAAAAGAATGAAACATGGTTTCATTACTCAACACATTGGTCATGGTTTCAGCAATTATTGAACTATTGGAGCAAAATTTCCAATAATATCCAGCCATACTCCCCCCCCCCTCCCCCGCACACACACACACACACACACACACACACACACACACAAACATCAGGAGCTTTTAACTGACACTCATTGGAATTTAAAGATAGCCTTGATCTTAACTTCTGTAGGTTTAACTTGTCCGTGACCGATGAACTGTACCACAAGCATGTAAAAATTGAATTTTCTAAAATTGTCAATGAATCTATGAAATAATTTCTGAATCGTCTCCTAGTGATATTTCCTGGTGTTTTTATAGGTGATGAAATCATCGATGTGTCACTATTATCTAAACCAGATGTACTCATATTCATTAAACGTTGAACAGAAAGGTCGAACCCAGCCCAAACGAAGTTAATTTATGTTGCTACAGTCCATCAGGTACTATGAATGCGGAAATTTCATTTGCCCTTTCCGTCAGTGGAGTTTTTCAGAATCCATTCAAAAAGGTCAAATTTGGTGCCGTCTTTCATATTTCCAATTTTGTCATTGAAATCATCGTTTTTTGGCAATGGAAAGGAATCTATTTTGGTCGCACTGTTAACTTTTCTATAGTTAGGGAATATGTTGAAAACTTTATCTGGTTTCAGCAAAATAATATTTGGTGATCTCCGGTCACTTTTACTTGGTTCTATGCAATCATTCTCCTGCAGATATGGGATTTCATTTTTAAAATATTCTTTATGTATGCAGTTTATTCACAGGTGTGGAATCTGCAATTTCATCGTGAGGGTAGATTTTATATGTTTGTGTTGGAACATCCGGAAAGCAGTAATATCTGTTTTAATTCAGACGTTTCTTGTGACTGTGTATGAGAACATTTCTGCCCAGATTATTCACTATCTCTGAATTCTGATACAGTCCGTTTGCATTTCATTGGTTAAAGCCTCACTGTACGTGAAAGATACAATTAAATGATCTCATGTATAACTCTATCAACATACTCCTTTGACATATTAATATGGCAAAGATGTTTTTGGTCTCGCCTTCCAATAGTACTAAAGATATAATTTATTTCCCTTACTATCGTTTCAACCATATAAGCACCTAGACTGAAAGGGATTTTGAGCCATGGGCATGAGAGTCAGAACTCTATTACCAGGCCAAAATACATTCCCTATGTAATGTTACCTTATCTTATTTTCCATTTTGACTGAGCAGATAGACAACTAGTTCTTAAAACTTCTCAAGCCTTTGACAACCTATACTATTTTGGACTGAGCAAAATGAAAATTAATTCTTGCAACGTCACAAGCCTTGGACAACGTTTACTCGAAATTAGAAACATAGTCAAGAAGATTAATTTCTGAATCTTCATTTGAAATACGTTTCTCTCATGTTCCACATAAAGCATCTTCCAAAACTAGTTCTAAGGCACTAAATCCAAAAGATTCTTGAACTGATTCCCTAACAACAAACAACAGTAAATGAGCACCTTCGTCCCAAACATTTCCAGTATCAAAACAATATGACCCAACCATATTAGAGTACTGATGACGATACCTTAATAAATTGAAAGAATCCAATGATTTAACAAAGACTTTTGGTGCGGTCGTAATTGGTTCAGCGTGGTACTTGATATGTATTGCTGGTGATATCTTTGCACTTTGGGAGAGAACGTCTTTTCCTGACCGTTTGAAACAAATTATATTCATCAGTGAGCTACTGCATTTTGGCTTATAGCCACCTCCCATGGTTTATGCAAATAAAACACAAATAAAAGAGAATAAACCATCGCCGACTCGATATGTTTGATTATTTCGTTAATTTAACATGAGTATATATTGAACAAACGCGCCAATATCATTGATTATTCCAAAACCAGAGAAGGAAGCACATATTTAGAATGGTTTAAAGACATGAGAGTCATTTCTATGACTATCTCGTCTTGTCACGAGACCACAAGGTATATTTAACCAGAAACAGAAAAGGATTTCGGATCTGGCAGAAATTGGTGGCTCTTCATGGATAAGAAATTTTAAAATATTTCAAAGAAATTGAAACTTGTTTGGAAGTTAAACGTTTTGTCATGTCGTACCCATTTTCATACCCCGGTCATTTGATTATACATTGAAAAACCAACAAGCTTTAACAATGGCATTTACAGCGGAGAACTTTATTTTAAATCCTACATAGGAACGGTTAAAGTCCTTGAAAAGGATTAATTATTCCAGCTTGCGAGATCTTTCTCAGGCATAATACTTGTTGTTGAGAAGTAAACTAAGCGTTTATAATCACAGTGGATTACCTGAAAAAGCGAACATAACTCACTAAAGGCATACAAACAGTTTTTCATTTGTCTTTTGTAGCCTGTTTTGCATAGATACAAAAGTTTTTGCATAAGCAGATTTTTGTTTAGAATATTTCTTGCGATCTGCAAAGGTTGAAAGTGTTTTTTCAAGCAACGTGTTAGAATTTGAATTTATCTTTGGTTTGGGACGAGAAATATTGTACCCTGTCCAGCAAATAGGGAGTAACGTTACAAATAATAAGCAATACTAAATTAGATATAAAAATTCGATCTAGAATGCGCAACGTGGTGTTATAGAAAAATATGAACAAACTTCAACATAACGTAAATAAATATAAATGGAATGAATATATATATATATATATATATATATATATATATATATATATATATATATATATATATATATATATATAAGTTTTATAAAACTAGTTAAATTGAAAGAATACGATATATATATATATATATATATATATATATATATATATATATATATATATATATATATATATATATATATATACATATACTAGAAACAACATATTTAACAAGGATTTAATTAGTATAAGTGATGGGGATTTTAGATGGGAGTATAATATTAAAGGATTTTAAAGGGGATGACACTAGGGAAGATTAGCAACTTTCGTTAAAAAAAAGGTTTAAATTGGGAACACATAAAACAAAGTGAAGGATTTTGATTGGGGGGTGATACACTTAGGAAAAGAAACAATACATTTTATAAATACATATTTTCCAGCAAATGAATACAAAAAGCAAACATTAATAAAACCTGTCAAAATATTAAGAAACATTTTCAATGGAATAAGTAATTTTGGGTGGGGATGAAGTAGATAGAGTAAGGTTTTTAAAAACTAATGAAACAAAATTATACATAAACTAAAAGATTTATATAGGAAAAACACATATTACGTAGGGACGTATGAATATAAAGAGAATACGGGGAGTAGACTAGATAGATGGTATCATACAAAGAATGGGGTTATTACAAATAAAGCAGGGGCCCCGAGGTTTCTAAAGCGTTCTACATTACGGATCACTGCCATCTCACCTCTGTCTGCGTGGGTTCGAGTCTCAGATTCGGTCAATGTGCCAGTAGCTTCTCGTGGGTCGGTGGTTTTCCCCAGTTCTTCCTCCACTATTAATACTGGCCGCCATGTATAGCATATCGTGTGCTGAAAAATGGCGATGAACCCTACAAGAACACCAACAAATAAAGCAGAAAGTTTACAATTTAAAATTTCTTCTTCCAAACAGATAAGTATAGAAATAAAAATAGATCGTAAGAATATATGAGGCAGGGGTAAATGAAAATCTAATAATAAACTGATAGAACATATAGATTTTGTAGAAGAAATAAAAACTAGTTTAGGAAACTTTACGGATAACGGGAATATAGACATAATAAGGGAATGGGAATCCCTAAAATGTTTTTTTAAAAGTGATTGGGTACTCCATAGTATGAAAAGAAAACCAAAATATGGAGAAAAAAAGAAATAAAAATTCAGTTAGGAAAAAAATCTTAGTAACGATACAAGAAAAAGACTAGAACACCTATTAAACGAAACATTAGAAGACGAAAAACAATGGAAACAAATTAAGGCAGTAAAATTCACAACATTTTACAAAAAAAGCAGAAGGATTGTACAATCGATAGGAAAAAAGAAGAGGTGGAGAAAAACTATTAGAAACATTAAAAGACAATGAAGGAAAATAAATATAAGGGACGATTAAGATTCTAAACTACATAACTGAATGCCATAGAGTGCTCTATAGAACACAAACAATTCAACCGGAAGTAATAAAACCTATCTGGGAAGATTAACATGCGGGGAAATAACATCAAAACCTAAAGACTTATGTGATGATCTCATATCTAGAAATGAAATATTAGGAACAACACAAACACTAGCAAAGGGGAAATCCCCACTGCAGAATTCTATAAAAACATTTGGCGATATGTTGTCGCAAAATCTAGAATGCCTTTTTAACAATACACTTTTAAGGAATAACGAAATGACAAAATCAGTGAGGGAAGGGATAATTGCATTAATATACAAAGAGAAAAAAGACGAAGAAGATTTAAAAAATTGGAGGCCCGTCTCCCACCTAAACCAAGATTATAGAATTTTAAGTAAAATATTAGCGTTAAAGATTAAAAAGGAATGCCCAAAATAATAAACAATAATCAAACTTGTGGGGCTAAAGGGAGGGATATACAAAGCAATATATTAAGCATCATCACAATAATAGAATATATACAAGAAACTTGGCAAAAAGATGATATGGTACCTTTTGACCAGGAGAAAGCTTTTGACATATAAGAACTAAACTATGTCCAAAAAGTATTGCAAAAATTTGGCTTTGGAGAAAATTTCAAAACTGGACTCAAAATCCTGTACACAAATATAACTGCGCAGATACAGGTAAATGATGCAATTACGGAATAATTTGATATTCAAAGATCAGTGAGGCAAGGATGTCCACTATTGATAATATCATGTGTAATAGCAATTGAAATTTTAAATATGAGTATAAGACTAAGACTAAATAAAGATATATTAGGAATCAAAATCCTAAATATAAGAGAAGAAATAAAAATGCTCCAAGATGCAAATGATTGTACAAACTTTATAAGAGACCCGAATTATTTCGAACACCTAGAAAAAGAATTTGAAACATTTGAAAAAGCATAAGGGGTCAAGATCAGCGTCGAGAAAACAGTAGCATTAAAGATAGGAATCTCTAGCGGAAACCACTCAGGGTTACCACCTCCGCTGATAAAAGAAACAGTATAAGCTCGGGGAATTCTCTATGGAATAGGAGAAAAAAAAATTAATACAGAATAATGAAAAAGAACAGAGAAAGAAATTTGAATATCTGGGCACTGACGCCGCTAAATCTAATGGAGCGGGCCCAAGTAGCCAAAACTTATATGTGTTCAAACATCAACTTTGTAGTTAAATCGATAAATTTTAAAAGACATTTTTAAAAAAATAGACAACAAATTAATAGAGTATATATGGGCACAAAAAACCTATTTAAACAAAGAAACTTTATATACGACAAAGGAAATAGGGGGAAATACATTACCAAACCCGATGCTGAAAAAAACTACAAATATACTAAATAGATTTAAAACGATAAATACAGAATCAAAAATACCCAGGGAGGGATTGTATATATATTTTGGTTTGGTTTTACCATGAGAAACGAGGTGATTGGGGGGGCGGGGGGGGGGGGCTATTTATAGAAATAATAAGTTTATCTAAAAAATTAGAAATACAGAGGAAACACCGAGATATAAAATATATACTAGTTAAATATAGGGACAGGGACGGATTATGGGGAGAAAGACACAAGAAACATACTAATGGATGAGACAAGACAAAACCAATAAATTAAAAACATGAAAACTTGGCAATAAACTGGGAGAGAGCATGGACAAACTAGAACAAATTAGGATCCTTAAAACTGCAAAGTCTCACCTTCAAATACATGCATCATGCGTGGTTGACAGGAGAGGTAGCAGTGAGACGGCATATGATCAAAGAGAATCACCAAAATGTACAGTGTAAAACAGCCACTTACTCAAACATTCATGTTATTATACATTGCAAAACACTTGAAAAAGAAAGAAATGAATTAATAAATGAAATTACCAGCCAAGGAAAATTTAAAAAAAAAGGAAACATTTTACTTTTTATGGGGATTTTAGTAAAAACATTCTGCATAAAATATCCAACTTTATTGCACATGGCATGCTATCTTGCATGCAAATGATAACTATAGGGAAGTCAAATATAAAGATAGTGCTTCAGTAATGGAAGAATAATTTGAACATCAAACGTTCACCCTTAAAACTACATTTTATTAGACTTAGAAAGGGGGTACAGGGAAACAGGCTACGTCACATGGCGCCACGCGAAGTGGAATGAGTTATTAAAAGTTCCCATTAAGGGAAAGGTAACAAAGATACAAAAATGCGAACACACTTATAGTTTAGAATATTCTTCTTTTATCTCTTATCTTAGCTCTCGTACTGTAAAGAGAACCCATTTAAAGGGTATCTTAAAAAAGTTGGGAACATCTTTTTGAAAAATTAAAGAAACAAATAACTAATAACTAGTCGCGAGAAGTACAATTTAAATTTTAAAAATGTTCAGACCCCCACTTGAGCACAGGCGAACTCATTTTGAAATAAATAGCAATGTGAAGAACAACACAAAACAAATACAAACATAAAAACATTAGGAGCTCAATTATTTCTCTAAAAAATAGAAAACTGGTACACCGTACATCGCAGAAATGTAACATTATCAAACAATAATATATCATAAACTCTAAAAATACCACAAAATGATCTAATTTGAAGGATCAAAGCAATATATACACACACACATATATATATATATATATATATATATATATATATATATATATATATATATATATATATATATATATATATATATATATATAAACAGACATATAACACCAACATAAGTAGCATACATGGGATACAGGTGACCTCTAATCAAGGTCGACAACTATAATTAGTAAAAGGGATTTCGAGATTAGGTGAATAAAATCAACCCTATAAAATCGCTAAGGATAAAATACCTCACTAAAAAATTAAACTAATAAATGGAAGTTATATTTTTTTAAAACTTGAGAAAAAATATATAAAAACACCAAACTACATATCGGAGGAACATACCCACACATGAAAATGTTTTACCTTTTTTCAAAATAGGGTGGGTGGACATTCTTGTGGTCCCCCACCCCCAAAAAATAAAAATAAAATTATGAGACAGAGCCGTCTTTGTTAAAACAAAACTTTAAAAAATATTTTGTTCAATATTTGGTAGGAAAAAATATTTCTAATAAAGTTTGAAAGTAAAATACAAAAATGAAAAGAAGTTAAGAAAGCTTGAGCTTGCAAATAGAAGAATTAAAGAGACAAATTCAAAAAAAAGAATAAGAAATGGAAATGAAAATGTGTATGCAGTAAATAGAAGGAGGAAGAAAAAAGAGGACAATAAAGCTTCAAATGCAGAGGGAAAAGAGAGGGAGGCAAATTTGAAGAAAAGAAAAAGAGAGATACATATAGCATTGGTATCAAAAGTACTAAGACAAGTAAAGATGAAGCAATATTTCTCCTTCGTGCCTAAAATTGAGTAAATGCGACGAGAGTTTCTTATAACTGTTTGCAGCAAAAAGAAAAAAAAGACGTTTATGTGGTTGAAGGATTCAACGAGAACTGTTTTGACGTGAAATTCAGTCTATGAAATGCAAGATCAGAATGTCAATTCTTAAAGGCATACAACCTAAGTTAAAACGAATGAAATTATTTTGTTCTTTTTTCAGTTCGTGATTACTTATTTAGTTGAAAAATTACGATTCAGGCTGTTACTGAGGCCGAAATCAGGCTAGTATCGGTAAATTTTGTGATAAAATACGCGATTTTCAATTATTGTCTGCAGACAAAAATTCGCAATTTGCCACGCCTATATTCATGTAATCTCTGTGTTGACCTCTCCCGAAGATTAAGAATTTTAGCCATGCGCAAACACGTGTTTACAAAAATAATGGCGTGTCCGCAACTAGATCGAAGCCAACACTTAGATTCTGAAAGGAGGAGAGAAAAAAAGCTGTTTGGGCAAATTATGTCAGCACACGCATATGTATTGGTGACCAGCATGAACGATGGAATAAAAAGAAGTCCACTTTGAGCCTAGAAAATAATCCAGAGGTCGCCAAATTCTTGCTGGATACTGGTGAGTCTCAATTTTGCAATGAACAGTCAAGTTTTTATACCGCTGTTTTATTTTTGTATTGTTAACTCTTTATCAAACCTCTTAAAATAACATATTTTATATAAACTGGCATTATTCCATTTAGCTTGAAAAAAAATGCCACAGCCCTGCAACAATATCGCTGAAATCAGCATGTACATGACATACAGCAGCTGTTTATTGAGGCTACCGAAGGGGTATTAATGATCATCTTCATTTTCGCATGCAACCATAAGACTATTTAGGGGCAAGCAGACACTACTGTTTTTTTTTTAATACAAATTATTTATAATGTAAATAGTGATGGCTGTAAATAAAACTAATGCAATACAGTTAAGTATATTTTGTGCATGACCAAATTAAATAGCACACTATGTGTGCATAAATGCCCGTGGAGATGTGGCATCATTCCTTACCCCACAGGAAAAATTAAATAACTTTCTTTTGAAAGATAAAACAGTGAATAATGTCCCACCGGGGCCGGTTCACTTTAATTTAACATTCATTCCTACACTATTATTTGTAAAATATACATAAATTTTTGTGTCGAATGAAATATTTATTTTCCCTTGCTATATTAGTTATGAATTTAATGCCAGTGCAAGGAAAACATCAGAAACAGAGGATTGTCAAAGAAGACATGGCCACAACTTCCACACCTGGGCCAACAATTCATCGGATACAAATTCCTGCTGTCTCTGATATAACCACATCAGAATCAGATATGGCATCTATGTAAGTATTACTACATTTTATTAAATTTTATGTATTTTTACTAGTTTACAAATATTTTGGTAGATACACCTGGAAATGTATCATTCTATACTAGTTTAATATTTTGCAGTTGGAAAAGATTGTACATTTTGTTAAAATATGATTTGTTTTATTTAGAATAATATTTTTGTTGTAAATTGTTGGCACATGTCATTTTTGTTATTGATATGTTCCTCATCATGCTGTTTTTATTTTAGTTAGTCTCAAGTGAGAATAGTCTTTGACTAAATGAGTCACCCCTTTAAATAAATTATTATTATTATTATTATTATTATTATTATTATTATTATTATTATTATTCTTTCTTGAGGCATTATCATTCCTATTATAATAACCAAGATAAATGATAATGCTTTCTTTTGATACAAAACTAAAGATTTCCAAGTTCAACATTAGTATTTACACATTTCAAAATTTTTATTTTAAGGGATTCAGTCTTGTCTGAAGTTGAAAAACTTAAGGAGAAGGAAAGTGTTATGATGGAAAAGTCTAAAAGTTTTATCAACCCATTTGAGAAAGTATACTAACAAAAATAATTGTGATACATACAAAAAGGAGAATATTCGTGTTAAGTATACTAAAAAGCAACCATATATATACATGTATAGTATTGTATTGATATTTGTGGATGGTATTTGTGTATAAACCAGAAAATTGCTCCCACAAAAGCTTTCTTTGCAGTGTATGAACATACAAGTTAAAAATGTGTAATTACAATATATCTTAAATATAGTATTGATGCGTAATTTGAAAAAATGAAGATATACTGGTTATCATTGTAAGAATATGAATACATTGTATTATAAATACAAACCACACTAAGGCCATAGTTATGGTTTGTCCGTTTAGTACACTTGGAGAGGGCAAAGGGGGGGGGGGGGGGGTTACCCAAATGCATATGCTTGTGTATGTGGGTGGGAGGTCTGCTGATTATGTATTTACACATATACCTCGATAGTAATTTGTCTAATATGTAACCTGCTTGACTGGGTTCAGTTGGAGTTTGAGTTTTAGTGGACAATCAACAAAACTTTTTAAAGTTACACAGCTTATTTATTTGATGCAGCCAGACATTCAACATTGGTGGACTATCTGTTATATTAAATACATAATATTATTAATCCTTGATCTTTTCTGTGTGGATTAAATATAGGCTGTTCTACAGAATGGGGAGGGCAATTGCATGTACGCAGATAGGGTGTGTGTAAAAAAATAAAGTATGCCTGTGTACAGGGAGGGAGGGGTCAAGCTTTACCCGATTTTTGTGCACATGCCCATTATTGGAATCAGATTTTGTTTCCGGAATTTTTACTTTTTTGCTTGCAGTCTAATTCATATCGGTCTGAGCTATACACAGACAGATAAACATTTTCAGAAGTAGGATAAATTGGGGATTGGAAGTTTCTTGTTTGTTAACATAATAATTCATTTACGTTAAAATATTAATGCTTTACATGAAAGTTGATAAACCATCTGTTTGTGGTACAATTTAATCTTTTACAGAAGAAATTTTTTAAAATAAATTTCATAAACCAATTTTGGTTAGAATTAGTCTAATGTAATTAGAAAATTCTGTAAATAATCTAAACATTTTTATGATATATGGGTTAGATACAGGTTTGCTATATTTACATTTTCATCTGTAGCAAAATGATTTGTTACATGTAATTGAATGCAGTTTTTATTTGGACTTTTGAGAATTAAAAAAAAATAATAAAATGACATTGTCAGTGAAATGTTTGCATTTTCTTGTCAGATATCAAAGGTCATTCAACAAAAAAGTGAGAGATGGTCTGCAAACCCAAAGAAAGCTGATATTGAAAATGAGGTTAGATGATAGAGTTGGAATGAACCAGCCAGTTGTTTTGGTCATAAATGATCATAGGTGAATATCTGATGTACTTGCTCCAATACCACCACCACCTACAGAACAGATTGTTACAAAACAGAAATCTCATTTTAAGTTAAAATGATTTAGGCCTTTTAGTCAGGTAACACCTATTGATATCAAATTGTTATGGAGAGACTATACTAGTGATTGTATGATAACAAATGATCCCTACCATGGACCCATATAGACTTTGACTTTCTTGAAGTGTCTACTATGAGCCAAAGTCCAGCATCTGTTTGATTTCCAAGATTCAGTTTATCTTCAGACCACTGTTGATTATGTTCTTAATGCTTTTAAAAAAACATGCATTTGAACCACAAGATGTAGGACCTTTTCAAACTTTTCATACCCATTGCATTTATACTTGCCTTATATGTATGTTTAGATTGAAGTAAATGCAGTGTATTTTGGCCATATGATGTATTAAAAAAAAGAACAGCAGAAAATATTCATTGTAATTCATTTAATCTTATAGGAGTAACAAGATTAAAATCGTGTAATTGCAAGTCGGTATTATTGCATAATAAAGTACCTTTTAATAATTTTAATTTCTACATGTTTTGTGTAAAATTGCAGTCAGAAAGATTTCTAGGATACTTTGAAGAAGAAAAAATGTACATTGGAGCAAATGACTTCAATCCATGTATGTATGTATGTATGTATGTATGTATGTATGTATGTATGTATGTATGTATGTATGTATGTATGTATGTATTTTCATGAAAATGAATTAAATCAGAAAACAGCATTGAGCTTAACAACATTGTTTCGAATTCCACAGCATAGTATTGTCCCATATTTCTTATTTCATTATTAAATATTTAGGCTAAATTTTTTAACACAAAATAATTAGACTTTGTTTTAATTAAATTATATATTTTCCTGAATTTATTTGCCCAATTTTTTAACAATACAATGTAATGAAGTGGTTTATCACAGGTGCAGCGATGTCTGCCATTACCGGTTCACATACAGTTTCAAACTAATTTTATAAAGAAAAAAATGCTGTTAACTTCTGGGGGTTTTTTTGTTATAAAAAAAAGAAATCAATTAAAAATGATACTGATTATATTTGTTAACAACAAATTACTATTTACATACTGGTGTTGACCGTTCCAGTGGCCTAGTGGTAGGAGCATCCACCTCAGATGCAATAGGTTGTGGAGGCCTTGATCCCTGGCAAGGTCATACCAAAGACATAAAAATGGTATTAACAGCTGCCTCATTTGGTGCTCAGCATTAAGAGGTTAATGTATGGACTGGTCGTCCTACTGTCAGGATAATGTAACTGGGTGGGATGTCATGCTACATGTCTGTGGCATGATGCCTCAGTGCTAAATATCACTATAAACTGCCACACTGCAAACATCGTAGCAATATGACTGAAATTGGTATATTTTCATCACTGTACAGTAGGCCCAATTTCATGAACTCAGGAGTGATATATTGCTGCAAACAGGGTTAAAGGTCAGTTAGCAATTAAAACACCCCTGTGAATGTGTAAGAGTTTGTTTGTCTGCATAGGCTAATTGGTATCAACATTGCATAAATACATGTAACCTTGGATTACAACACTGCCAGAACTTAATGGGTACATCGAGGAAGGTATAAAGTACAACCAGTCATTTTACGTCTAAAAAATCAAGAGGTCAAAGTCTCCTCGCCTGGTAACATGACCCCTGCATTCCTGAATTTGATATGTATATCTGAGCCAGTTTTGCATTGTACTTAGTACATTATATATACTATTCAGTATATATATATATATATATATATGTGTGTGTGTGTGTGTGTGTGTGTGTGTGTGTTTGTGTGTACCTAGAGTACCTAGCTACCCTAATTTTAAAAGAAATGCAATAGGAAACATACATGGGGGTGGACTTAATTTCAATATTTGTTTCTCTGCAGTAGTTTGTTTAGGTGATGTACTAAAGTTTGGCACCGAGTAATTGGTAATCACTTGAGTCAAAAGCATAGAAACCAAGCACAGGATACTAAAACATCAATGTAATTTCTATAGTACTGTCTAGTATTTTGGAATAGGATGTCTGTAATCATTTATAGTAATGGTACACTAGTTTCTCATATAAAAGTCTCTGGGAGACAAAGAAAAAGGAAGAATGGAGGCAGAAGTGTGATGGACTGAATGAAATTGGACTACCAGTCCAGAGAAAGATCATACAGACGAGTAGGAACACAGGACAAGAGGAAAATCTATTACACTAAGTCAGATGATAAAATAGGTCATAACTTGGTCGAGTTAAAGACGAGTGATAGGGTTTTAATTTGAATTTCATTTGAGAGATGACTGTTATTTAATGAGATTAAATTGTTGTTTATTTGACTTTCACATTTTGTGTATTCATTAATTTAACTGTTGGCACCACTGACTGGGGGCTCTGAGCATTGCATCTGTCTATCACTACTTCAATTCCTCACAAAAACATGCCAAGGGGGTCTTTTGTAATAATTTAAATAATATTGGGAGCACCCCACCCAACCTAAATAACATGGAAAACCTCTATATATGCCATGATTATTCTTAGATGATATCCTTCAGTTTTTTATGCCTGACTGTACATGTACTCTTGAATTAAAGTTATACCTGTACCTGCACATTTGTACTTATATAAGTTTTGTACATTTCATAATATATAATAGTTAGTTTTACAGTGTATGCAGTTGTGTACATTCATCTGGGTATTCATATAAAGGGTATAATTATTTCTATGGTAAATGAACACATTTTAAAAAACTGAAATTTGATGCTTTTAAATGGTGTCAAGTATATTTGATTTAGTTGTAATAAGATGGCTGATGATCCACATATGTGATATAAGCATTCAAGGTTGCTTTAGATGAACTAGTATTTTAGTCTTAAAAACCTTATTCTGTTTCCAGAGCCATTTTGTATTACATGATATTGTAATTAATGAGCAGTGTCTGGATAGAATAGTATCCTAGTGTTTGTAGTTCTGTTGATATTTGCAAACCAATCTGTATTCATGAAACACTGCAACAAGTTTGGCTTTCTCAACTCAATATGAATATGCATTATTTATCATTTAACTTAATGTGTTACTGTATATGCACGATTAAAATAATGTTCACCAGTGTACTTTTGTTTTTTCTATTCTTTGCATCCCAAGACAATGCAAGTCAACTTCAATTCATCCTATGTTTTTAATAAATAGTCTCCTCACAGTTGCTTTCAAAACATAGCCATACATATTATCATTCTTTAGTGGGTAGGTAGCTAAAAAAATGTTTAACAAAACTTGTTCATGCAAAATAAAAATTGCATACTACAAAAGAAATGTTTTATACAACAGAAAATCAACATAAATTATATTATTCACACATCATATATTTGGATAGATCATCCAAGTCTTCCTTTTGTAAAGCCATGGTACTGGCCAAAATTATTTATCCATTATACCCCATACACAACAGCTTGGAATGACATGTCTGTTGCCAGTACTTAGGTATCCGTTAAGTCCATAAAATAAACTGCCTATTAGCAGTATGCATTTTCCCCTGGTTGTAATCATTATCTTCTTCTGTTGCCAGGACATCTTGAATATACCTCTGTGCAACAAGGAGCACGACTTCATCTAAAACAACCAGGTCGAAGTCCTGCAGAAATTTTTTAAAAATTGTCAGTAAAAAAAATTCCAAATAAAATAAATCCATTAAATATTGTGGGAAAATATTAATTTTTGTGTTATGCAATGAAGCAAACGTGTAAATATACAAACAAATGCGCAAATCACATCGACTATCGGATACGTGAACGTAATGTGGTAATGCAACTGCCCAAAAAGATCAACTTTATTCTGAGCCAAAGAAGCGACTTTAGCGAGACCTTTTAATAGCGGTTCTGATTACAATGATACAAATTATCATATTTTTAGTTGGTTTATCTTACAACGTAACAGAATCACACAAACACGAGAAGTAAACACTTTCAAGAATGGCCCCTTAGGAACCCCTTATTGTCAGGATTTTCCATCATATTGACTTTTTTGCCTACTTCTTGTAATTTATCATATATAATAAGAAATCTATAAGCAATACATATATTGTGGGTGACTATAAAGAACTAAGGAGAAGGAAAGACGAAGGATAAGGTAATAATTACATCAAAAGAGAATCACAGGCTTACCTCGACTTCCATTATTTGTTGACGCGCGTCACTTGACACTGCGACTTCGGAGAATATCGGTAAATTCCGTTTCTGCATAATTAATTAGCAATCCGTACAGAAAATCGTATAATTTCATTGATTAAACTTACAGATGTACATTTTTTGAAACTGAATTACCTGTAATTACTCATTATTTCTACTATACTTTTCATAATATCATGCATTTGCAAGAACAAAAAAGTCGAAAAACTTAGGTTGTATGCCTTTAATGATAATGTAAAACACAAAACACATGCAGTTAAGTATATTTATAGAACAACTATGTTTACAATGGTATGAAAATATTACAGAAGGCGTGGGAATAAGTTACTTGAAAATATGTTGAAACTGATATTCACTGCTACGCTAAGGAAAAAGTCAGGATTTCGAATATTTATGATTCATAGTTTCAGGGTCTTCTGTGTTTAATGAGTAATTAAATCAAATTTTGTGTAGTTGAAGATTTTTTCTAACTCCTAACATACCAATGTTTCTAGTACCGAGTGTACGTATTGTAAGTCCCTAACAATTTTAATTCTAGAATGTCTGTGCGACATATGTAGGTTGGTCACTGTTAGGTTATACGGATTGTGAATTTTGTTTGGCGGTGTTCGAAATTGATCAAGTTAGGTTTCTCAAATGAGCTTGTCAAATAGAGCTTTCCTACCAAATGAGAGCTCTATATTGGCTAAATGGCAGTAGCCCTTAGAAGGGCTTTTTGATGGAGAGTTACGTAATGGTAACCAGTCTTCCCCCATCTGGTTTGTTTGCACCGGTGTCGTTCTGTCCTCTCTTGTTCATTGGGCCTCCTTTCATCTTGATTGTCAGCACCGGCGTCCTCCACTCTTCTGGGTATCTAGATCTAAAATTGTCCATATCAATTTGGAAATAGTCTGTGTTGTTGTTACAAAAGTGTAGACAGTCCCATGTGACAGCCTATTTATGAGGATGTACTAGTCCCGCATTCCAGACGGTTCGAGGTTCGATACCACCTTGTATTTCTGATTTAGGTTTTAGGAGCATACTGACTAATTTGCAGATGCAGCATTGTGCCTCTGGGTCGGATGGTCTTGGTGTTTTATGTATATGGAAAAAAGTTAGAAATAGATAGAGAGGAGTGTTAATTCCTAGATGATGGTATCCATAGTCCACCCTTTTGTTGTTGTACCTGATGTTATTTTCTTAAATGCTTCAATGTTTATTTCTATATATTTTGTTATCCCTGATGCTTCATCTAATTCTATTTGGTTGTTTTAAGTGTGTAGCCCGTCAATTTTTGCTGTTTTTTTTTTTTTTTTGGGGGGGGGAACACCCGACAGATGCCCCTTCCCCTATCGAAAAAAAACTAGAACAATGTGTGTTATGTGTAGGTGTGTTCCCCTTGATGTGTTGTTTTGGGTTTTTTTTAGGAAAATTTCTTTACTTTTAACCTAACCTTATTTTTTCCCATCGGAATTATATCATAATAGGAGGAGTTTTTAGGTCCTAAAGTTTTCTATGAGCAGGTTTCTTTCAGGTTGGGTTTTATATCCCATCTTGGTTTCACCTTTCTCTTTATATTTAAAGTTAACCCTGGCTAGGGGTTTCCTACATCCCGTGTATGCTATTTGTGTTGTACTGTTTGTATGTTGCTATATGTATACGTATATATATATATATATATATATATATATATATATATATATATATATATATATATATATATATATATATATATATATATATATATATATATATATATATATATATATACAGTGTTTCTTGTTAGGATAGCCTTTTTCTAAATCAAATTTCCCAGTTGTTCGACCTTTAAAAACGGTCTTCATTTGTTTAATGATTAATATTTATAGATTTTTTATATTTTAGTTCCTTTTGTTGAATTTGATAGAAGCATGGTGTCTTGAGTTTTAATATTTAGTATGGGTTGTTACCAATCCTTATTGTTTGAATGCTTGCAATTATCCCGTTTCATGCCTTGTCTTCTTCCTTATTTATCCACTATGTCTAGTTAGATCGAAAATGGATCCGTACATTTTTTTTATTTGTACCTCACCATTCTCGATCCTTTTTTCGTCCTGTATATATTTATCTTATTTATTCTATTCCGTTTCGAAAACATTTGTTTTTTTTCCCTCTAAAACGGGCTTTCTGTATAGTTCATGTGAACAGAGTATACACAGTATAGGTCACCAGTGACTGATATGAGAACATGCTAGTGATACACGTGCGACAGGTAACTAATTCAGTTGGCTATCTAATGTGTTTAAACTGTGTTGTTCTGCTTGATTTATCTAGGTGAGTATTTCTTAGCTCTTTCACGGGCCTTCCCACTTCGCGTAGCGTCATGTGGTATCGCCCCGTGTTCTCCTTGCTAGTACTTCTCCTCCTGAGGACCTTGTCCCCCTTCTATCTAATGTTTTTTTTTTCTATAATAATAACCTGCCCGCATGCTCTCATATTCCTAACTATATAATCTGCTATGTCGTTTAGTAGTTTAGTATTGTAGTTCCCATCAATATATAATATTTTGTTGCTATTATATAGCTGCGTTTACTTAATTTTCCCAATCATTTCCATTCTTTCTGGCTTATTTTTCTCACAGTTTGTCATGGTGTGAATTTTTGTAAAGGATAGATTTTTACACAGTAGACATTTTGGCGATACTCTGACCATATGCCGTCGCACTGCGAAGTCTCCTGTCAACCACGCATCATGCATGTATTTGAACAGGATTTAAGTCTGACCCATTTTCCTCAGGCCCTATCCCAATTTACGGTTATGTGTTTCTGTTTTATATTATTTTTTTCCCTATTTATCGTGCAATCTGTTATCCATTTGTATGTTAATTTTGTGTAGATTTCCCATAGTTCACTAGCATCCCTATATTTAAATAACATTTCTTTTATGGATCTTAATTTTCTTGGCACCTCATTAACTTTATTAGTTTATTATTTCTGTATATGTTTGTTCTCTGCTTCATAGAAAATCCAAAATAATAGATATAGAGACCTTGCCAAGCTATTTTTGGCTCTGCTTTAATTTCCTTAAACCGGTTCAAAATGTTGGTGTATTTAATTAGAGTTCGATGGGGGATGCCTAGTCCACCCCTCTTTTCCTCCCGATATAGTGTTTCCTTGTTTATGTAGTGCATTTTAAAATCCCATAAGTATTTAATAATTTCGTTATCTATGTTTTTAAGCTTTGCATTTTGAATGTCTATTGATTTTAGTTTAAAATTAAGGTGCACATATATATAGTTTTTTGCTAACTGTGCCCGTTCAAATAGGCATAATGGCGTTAGTGCCCATATTTTTATATTTTCTTGAATTTTCTCCCTGATTTATTTGAGGTTTGGTTTATCCTCATTTTCTCCAAAATTTACTCCTAATGTTTTAACTCTGTCTTTAATTAAATTAGGAGGGAGCCCATGTCGCTTACCTCTCCAGTCTCCTATCAAAAGTATTTCTGTTTTGTCGGGGTTTATTTTAGAACCCGACGCCTTACCAAATTTGTTGAATTCCTATACCAATTCATCATAGGAATTTCTATCTTGTATAAAGTTAGTGCAATCATCCGCATGTTGTAACATTTTCACTTCCTCTTTAATATTTGGAACTTTAATTCCCTTAATCTCTTGTTTTTTAAATAAATTTTAATGCTAAGTATTTATATTGCTATTACATATAATAGCATCGATAGTGCGCATCCTTGCCTCACTAATCTTTTTATTTCAAATTTTTCCGTTTTAGCTCCATTTACCTGTGCACACCAGTTTATGTTTTTGTACAGGATTTTAGTCCAATTTAAGAAATTGTTTCCAAAGCCAAATTTCTCTAGTGTCTTGTATAGATAGTTTCGTTCAAGTCTGTCAGTGGCTTTTTCCTGGTCTATTAGTACCATAGCACTATTCTTACCATTAATGTTTAAATATTCTATTATAGTTTTAATGTTTAATATGTTATTTTGTATTTTCCGCCCTTTCGGACCACTAGTTTGATTTATGTTAATAATTATGTCAAGACACATTTTAACTCTTTCCGCTAATATTTTACTTATGATTTTGTAGTCTATGTTAAGGAGAGAGATGGGCTTCGAATTTATTTAGGTCTTCCCTGTCCCCTTTCCCTTTGTATATTAGTGCTATAATCCCTTCCTTCATTGTGTAAGACCTGTCTGATTTCCCTAGTGCGATATTATTATATAACCATTCTAGTATGGGCGACAGTTCCCCGCAAAAGGCATGGTAGAATTCTGCGGTGATTCCATCTCTTCCTGATGATTTATTCTTTGCTAATTTCCTTATTGTCTCTATAATCTCGTCTTGCGAGATAAAATCCTAAAATTTGTTTCTATGTTCTGAGGTTATGGTCTTGCAATTTTCCTCTCGTAGGTACGTTTCTATATCTTCGTCTTCTATGTTATGTGAAGTATATAGGTCCTTGTAATAACTCTGTATATGGTTAAGTATTTTAGTTTTGTCTGTCGTTGATTCCCTACCTATTTTTAGTGATTCTAATGTCTTTTCCCCTCCTCTTCTTAACTCCTCCCTTCTGTATAACCCTTCTGCATTTTTATATAATTGTGTAAATTTCCCGGCCTTGATCTCCTTTCCCTTTTCTAATTCTTTTTTTAGGTTTTTTAGTTTTCTTCTATTGTTTTTATGCCCTGTATTGTTATTGTTTTTATATGGTTTTCTAAAGCTTTTATATCTAGTTTAATTTTTTAACCCTCATTTTGGACTGATAGATTGCTGTTTTTTAAAAATCCCGTTTAGTTTGTCCCATTCCTGAATGATATCCAAATTCCCTTGATTTTTAAATTTTTCTACTTCTATTGTATTTCTCCCTCATTCTTCATTTTCCAAAATTGTATTATTTAGTTTACATTGTCCCCTCCCCCATCTTTTCCTTTTATTTTCCCCTATTTCTACAAAAATTAATTTATGGTCCGAAATTTTATACTCTAATATCCCTGCTTTAATATATTTATTTGTCCCCAATTTAGATCCCCAAAATTTATCAATCCTACTACCCCTATCCCCTTTATATTCAGCAGCAGAGAGGGTGAACAGACCACGTTTTCAAGCAAAAATAAGGCTTCCTACGAAATCTCATTTTAACCCAAAAAAATAAGTCTCCATTTAGCAAACGGAGACTTTACGATTTTTTCATCAATTTCGGTCGCAACGATGTGGTCATCACCCTCTCTGCTGCTGCAAGTTAACAAAAATAATAAATGATTTCAACCGAATATTTGATCGAGTCCGATACGATATCGTGTCCGAGGATCATGTAAATTTATTGTTATAAATCCGTGCGGAGTCGACTGAGCGTTACTAAAGAAATTTTTAAATTGATTGAAGTCCATATCAGAACACCATGTCTGCCAAATATTTCGTAACGTATGTGTATCAACGCCGTTAAACACAGCAAGAATATTACAGTTATCTCTGATCACTTTTGGAATCTGAGTGTAGCGTTGAGTGACATATATCACGTCAGTGTTTTTATGCCTGCCTCTGGAAAAAATCATAGCTGGGTTTTTTCGATTGTCTAACATCACATCGTCGTATACGACTAAATTGTTAATTCCCATCAAGGTCATCCACGGATGGTGCCTCGTCAATATCAGTTATAAAATCAATGGCGTTCTCACCCTTAATTTCTGATGCATTGTCGTTAAAATCCTTTAACACTTCATAGCATCGTTGATCATCTACGCTAGGAGCAACTAAATACAACTTATCCCACTTAATCCATCTCATTATTAAATTGAGCAACAATTGTGTCTTGCCGGATCCAGATGACCCGATTATAATTGCGCGGATAGAGTTTGGTAGCGCTGCATGATGCTTAACTGGTTCTCTTGTTTTAGTCGCTGAAAAATCAATTATATTCATATCTCTATACATAAATTATGGATCTATATTGTGTGAAGTGTAAAACGCGTACTAGCACAAATGATGTGACGACGGTTACAACTAAAAATAACAGATCAGCACTTACTGGTAGAGGTGCAACATGTGGTATAAAAAAGTTTAGATTTATTTCTACAAAATCAAAGATTTTACAATCCGGATATGTTTTAAAAAAAAACGAGGAGGTGATATCACAGCCAAATTTGCAAAACTCCCTGGAACCCCATGGGCAAAGTACCCCGGAGAAAAACACCTTCCAGGATATAGCTACTGTGGCCCCAGAACACGATTAGATATCAGACTTGATGATCGAAATCTGCCTCGACCCGGCGAGTATCTGATAAACGCTATTGAGAAGGCGTGTCATGCTCATGATGTTGCATATAAAAGCAGCAATCTGCAACACAGGCATCTCGCGGATGTGAAATTAATTCATGCGTTAAATGCTGTTCCTGATAAATCTTTGAAAAAAAAATTGGCTTCGCTGTTGGTAAAATCGGCTATGAAAGGCAAATTGATGATGGGCGCTGGTAATTAATAATATGGAATCTATTTATTATTCTCCGAGGGGATACTGGAGGGGTAACGCTGCAATCAGTAAACTCGCCAGCGCCGCAAAAGTGAAAAGGGCCACTGCGGCTAATTGGTTATCCAAACAGGCTATATGGCAAATTTATCTACCGCGTCCTAAACAAATCAATTTCTCGCATTTTGATGTTACCGGACCCAATGAAGTTCATCAAGCTGATTTATTGTTTTTACCACATGACAACGGTTACAAATACGCGCTAACCGTAGTTGACGTTGCGAGTCGATACAAACAAGCAGAACCGCTAAAAACTAAATCATCACCTGAAGTTGCTTCTGCATTTGAAAAGATTTATCGACGAGGCCCACTACGCTGGCCAAATCTATTACAAGTCGATCCTGGCAAGGAATTTAAAGGCGATGTTTTATCAGCGATGAAAGATCACAATGTCACTATCAGACGGGGGCATACTGCACTACATCGCGATCAGGCAATTGTAGAACGATTTAATCGGACTCTTGCTGAGCGGTTATTTGGATATCAATACGCAAAAGAATTCATCCAAGAAAAGCGATCCCGTGAATGGGTCAAAAGGTTACCAGCTGTGATTACCGCACTGAATAATGAGATTACTAGAACAATCAACATGAAACCTATCAACGCGATTAAAAAGAAGTCTATACCTAAAATGGAAATTCGAAGAATTTCACAAAAAGATTATAGCGTTTCTCAGCCAATTCTTGGTAGTAATGTCACTGTTAGGTATTTATACGAACCAGGAGAGCTTGAAGGTGGCAGAAAAAGGGCTACTGATCCTATTTGGGGTGTTACTGCACACAAGATATCTACTATAACACGATCAACTGGTAGACCTCCAATCTATAAATTGGATTTAACTGCCCCTCAGCGGGGGTTTACACGCGAACAATTACAAGTGATTCCTGACGATACTCAATTACCACCGCGGGGTCTTAACTAGCGCCGTTGCGTCTGTTGCACTCAAGACAAGTCAACATCACATTGTTTCTGACATGACCGAGACTTATTTTTTCTGTCTACGGTAAATTGGCGAGGATCTTTATCAGAATACTGCCAACGCATTATACAATTGCAACTTGCGCAGTGATTATTTTGTTGTTGCTTCAGCGTAATTATTAATTCAGCATCAATGTCAAATTCTCTTTGTTTTTTTTTTGTCTTGTTGTTTGTAACCGGAGAGTTTTTTATCAATAATTTTAACATCAACGATGCTAGCATCATCCATTGTGGTGTCATCATCGAAAACAATTCTTCGAAGTTGATTTATTCTTCGTACTCTGGATACTGCAAGATAGACTAAATTTGACCATTCGATGTGATTATCCACCATCCAAACAATTGTATCTGATATAGTCAATCCCTGTGAAGAATGTATTGTTGCTGCGTAACCTAGCGTCCACGGGGAATTATTAGCACGCAATGCATCTTCAACGACGCTGATATCAACCAGCACAATATCATTTAACACTAAATTCTGTCTTTGAAATCCTTCAGATTTTGGTCTTGGAATATCAACTTCTATATTCTGTTTTCGTGTATCCGAAGGTCTATAACACAAGGGTACTGGAAGTGTTGCAAATTTTTCTTTATGCAATTCAAATAACTTCATCTGAAGTGTGTCTCTGACTATTTTTTTACTTGCAATTATCAAATCATTAGGTTTCACGCTTCCCAGAAATCATTCATTGGAGTTTCTGAAATTATTTCACGCGCTATTTCACATTGGATTTTATCCGGTTGTAATCTAATTAGCGCTTTGAATTCTCGTAATTGTTCATCAAGTGATCTATAATCAGTGGTAATTTCTTCATAACAGTCTACAAAACCATTTAGCCATTCATGTGGGGATGCACCGATAATTGGTAGTGGTTGGCCGTGGTCACCGCACATGACGACTTTTGTATTTTTCAAAAACAACCACTCAAGAAATGTTTGTAATATTTTCAACGATACTGTGCATATTTCATCCCAAATTATGATTTCAGGAATGAATTTATCACCCATTCGATCAGGAGTCCATTCATCGCCTTTCCATCGAAAGAAACTATGATAAGTACAGGCATTTACCCCTCGTTGTTTCATCTCTCTGGTGAGTCTGTGAGTTGGTGTTAGGACAATCATGTTTGATTTTGAAACGCTAACGTGAAAATCCGTAGGATTTTTCCTATGATATAATTCAATTGCACGAGTTGTCTTTCCTGACCCACCACAACCGTTTAAATAAACTGTCTTGTATCTACATATTGGATCAGATACCGGTGGTGCATTAGAAAATTCGGATTGAATCTCATCACATTTTAAATACTTTTCATTCATGGTAACATCTGCCGATTCACAATACTCATGTAGCGTCTCCTTTTTAAATCTCCAACATCCCCAATTTGCC
The DNA here is from genome assembly GCA_029339505.1 of Unio delphinus. Classification (NCBI taxonomy): domain Eukaryota; kingdom Metazoa; phylum Mollusca; class Bivalvia; order Unionida; family Unionidae; genus Unio; species Unio delphinus. The sequence goes on along the minus strand of JAQISU010000129.1, from coordinate 2,405,472 downwards.
TCTGGATCTGTGAATTTAGCTACATCTGATTTGTATTTCTCGTGGATATACATAGAATCAGTGGCTACTCTAACTGCGGTATTAGGAAATCTATTTATCATCGAAAATAAATTGATAGAAGCATAAGCTAGCATAGAACTTCTCAAAAGCGTATATTGTTTAATATATCCATCACAATAGGTAACAATTGTACCTAATCGTCTTCCATCGGATAGGAAAGCGTCTTTACGATTTACAAGTTTTCCCTGTTTCGTTAAATCCGTTACAATAAAATCGTATTCAGCGATGTCTATGATCAACCGCGAAGAATATTTTGCATTGTCCTATCTTCCACCCTGGGTAAATTTACCGATTATTCTTCGTCCAAAATCTTTTGCTTGTTCTTTTTTAATTTCAAATAACTCCTTAGACCAATTCATGATTTGTTCTTCATTGAAATCTGGAAACTGTTTTCGCTGTTCGCTAATTATACGATCTAGATCGGGTTGTGGTAGCCAAACTTCTTTCTGAGCTCGATAGCACATAATAGCTTCGGAAACAATCAACGATATTAGCATACCACAATCAATCATATATCGTAGTAACACTATTGGCATCCAGGCCTTTTCAGATATATGTCTACCAAGCCAAACATAACTACACGGATGTAACCCTGTAGCGAGTTCAAATGATGTCACACGAGCGAATCCGGTTAAATCAAAATCAGGTAATGGCCCATTAATCGCAAAACGAGTCATTTCATGTGTGGGGTGTCCAAATCGTTTAAAATAGTTACTACATTCTCCATACCCGAGAAAACTTCCAGGATAACACGCGGATTTATCAATTGAAATTATACCGTCACGATGGTATTTTGTATTGTATTTTGTATTGTCACTTTGTGTTGGACGCCATGAGTTTTTTTCTCTTGCGAAGTGAGCTACCACTGATAGAATAGTAAAACTATCCGTTAATAGTTTTTCATGGGAACTCTCCGGTGAAAAATCGCTAGCGATTTTTCTCATTCTGTTATCTAATTCTTCAACACGATATAATTCACCATTTGGTCTTACAAATTGATCAAATCCTATTTCGGGATCTTCATCACTTCTAAGTAACCACACTGACACAGGATCATCCTTACACAGCGTGTGAATAGCATCGAATAATTTCTCATTATAAAAAACATCCCCGACGAACTCCCCGGAAAATTCCCGGGGGATATATCTCACGGTTCTATCTCGTGGAAATATTGTTACTGCAGCCGTCCACGCGTGTTTCTTATGATCAATAATTTTAATTGGAGCTCCTCGCGATTGATATTTCGGTTCGTATAATACTTCTCCGGTTATTGTCGTTACTGATATTGGGAATTTTAATGATGCTTCTAATTTAGCTATATCAGAAATCTTTGCATCGTGCTGTTTCACTGTCAATTCCCATTCGGTTATTTTCCTACGTCGCAGATCAGTTAGTTTATTTCCTCGGGATGCATTTGTGAAGTGTTCCATTACCCGTGTTGCTACACAATTCAGTGAACTAGAATATTTCATAGGAGCTAGTTTTGCAATATCGGGTTTATCATTTAACGGATATATCCCATAAACAATTGCTGTTACAGGATAAGATCTCTCGTAGTATGGTTTGTCAATTCCAGTTAGAATTCCTGGTTTGGAATCTCTACTTACAATGACAGTTTTTTATCCTTGAAGATTGGTTCAAATTTATTCCTGATAATCCATTTGCCTTCGACTTCGATAATGAATTTTATTCTGAAAAAATATTTCTGATGGGAATTGCTTTGCAATGAAAATACTTTGGATTTTACACCCTTGAATTTCCAGCCCCTTGGCGGGCCAAGATGTGAAATTATCTCAGCTGCTCTTTCATCATTCATAGTTGCATCGATGTTGGGTACATTGACATCTTCATCAATAATTCGAAATGTCGACAAACAGTATGCTGCACCGTCTCGGTAGAATTCATTAAAACACTCCCTGATTTTATCCAGTATAGTTCTATCACCGATTAGACGTTTTGGTGTATCAGAGACTCTATCGAGATTGAATATAGCATTTTTCCAAGGCTTAATTTTCGATAATCTCTTGAACTCCTTATCGAGATCGAATTTAGCATTTCTCCAAGGCTTAATTTTAGATAATCTCTTGAACTCCTCCATGTTATAATCAATGAATTTAGTATTTCTCCAGGGCTTAATTTTCGATAATCTCTTGAACTCCTCCATGTTATAATTAAAACAAGTATTTAAATAGATAAATATAGTATAATGAATCACTGCAAGTGGCTAATGATTGGATCAACATCCCCGTGTAACAAATCATGCAGAAGCGAATTCTGTGGGTATCATTTACAAAGCGTTCGCAACGGTTCTTTCGGTTCTCTTCCATGCCTCCGATGTGGGGTGGGCGTTAGAGGAAAATCACAATTATGTCTCAGTTGCGGCGGCAAACGATACAGGGAACTAAAACGCTATTATGACAAACGAATAAAAAAATACCGTCATTGACCCTAACGATGACAAAATCATAAAAAAAACCTCAAGATTATATCAAGAGGTTTGTCATGTGCCAAATTTTTCGTCAGTGACATCCAGTAATTAATTCGTAGGCTAGCCGACAATCAACTGTCTTGGGGCAGAGTTTGAAACGGAAAGAATGTTAGTTTAACTTGGTCAGACTTGGTATAATAATTAAAGTGAAAACGGACTGAGTGTTTGACACGTAAAATTATGGGATTACTCACGTAGAGCTTTCAAAAATTATTGAGACAAATGATAAGGGATATTTCGATCCTAAGTGGCATTTTTGGCATCTTGATAGACGGTTTCCATAAGGTCAGTAAGAATAGCATTTATTCCGATTGAGCGAATGCATAGGGAAAGGGGGTGTGTCAGACTCCAGAATCGGGGAATATATACTATGTATCAAACGAGGTTAGTCAGTCTAAAAATTTCTCTGCAAGGGAGAACTGCCACAAGGACTCCGAGGGTTCGTTGCAAGAACGACTTCGTAAAATTGGGTTCCAGTTAAACTGAATGTGGAACGATTGTAAGACGCCAAAAACACAAAGGTATTTAACTCAAATTCACCTTTATTATGATGTAATGTATATGCTGTTTATCTTTGTCTTAGATGCATAATGTATCGATACTACGCTACAACTAGTTCAGTATTACATTGATTTAATAACGTACTTTGATATGTTGCTTTGTTACAGATGCATGACGTGTTCATATTTTGTATGGATAGTCGGTTTTAGAGTGATTTAATAATGTATTTTGAATTCTGAATTAGCATTTTACTTTATACACTTACGTAGGTAAATGGGTGGTGTAGAAAACCCACCGTGTACATTTATGATTGGAAAGGTTACATTAATTTGAATTTATCATATTAGTAAATATGGATTGTGTGTTATGTTATATTGCCTCACTTTACGTAATGATTTACGGGAATATATGACTTTCCCGAATTCTGATGTCGATAATTAGCAGTAGAGCTCTATTGATCTGAAACCATGTATATAATTTGTTAGCCGTAGAAATGATAACACTGATAGTAAGATCTGATTGTTCGATCATGAAGACGGACGAACAATCGCAACTCTGAAAGTAACGAGATACTTAGGGCGTTTTACCCTTTTCTTTTGCAAGGAAAAATAGTTTACTTTGGCAAGAGTAAGAATCAGAGAGAAGTCAAAGGCAATAGTTTTTTTTGGCAAGAGTGAGAATCAGCGAGAAGTCAGAGTGTGGAATTCCCGTTCAATTAAAGGTCAAGCTGGAGACGGACGCACGCAGGGAAAAGAAAGAAAAACCAGTCGACGGAAAAGGTCATGTTGAATCACTCAACAGTCCAATATTAAATGAACATTCGATTCCTTGATGAAATTTACTCTCAGTATTAACGGTTAACTTCATTTATTTTCATTAGTGTTTGAATTATTTGAATGTATCCATTATTTTAAAGCTTCAGTATTTGTATTTTTCTGAACTAAGTGTATTCAGAAAGAGAGAAAATGTAATTCACAGTGTCATTCTTTTCTTAATTGTATTTTCAATTAAATTCATATTTTATCTTTACGGGGGCTCGTGTATTGTCTTGTTCAAAGTACCATCTCAGATTACTATATTCACTGACCGGGCATATCACACCGTAGCGATCATCTCCTAGATAACGACAATTAGTGGGAGGCGGTCTTCAAGTGTTGTTTTTCCAAGTTGCGTAATACCTCTGACCAGGCCTTGTGCAATATTGTACTAATAACACTTGGATCACCCGCTGCGCCCACGTTACAAGGTTTATAATTAAAGCAGATATAAATTAGACAAATAGTATTATTATACAAATGAGCCAAGATTTCAGACCCCATCCAGTGCTTGTTAATTACGAAGCCTCCAGTGATGGTGTTGTCAGGCACCGCAGACTAAAAAAACCGGTTGGATATTTTATAATATGGGGTATTTGTTGTTTAGTGCTAGAAATAAAACATATCTCTGTCATAGAATTATTTTTTAATGTCATTACGGGTTGATTAAAGATGGTTTTGTGATTGATCACATAAATGGCGTGAAGACTGATAATTGTCTTGTGAATCTTCAAGCCGTCTCACAAAGTCGGAATGCAAAATTAGGTGGAACTGGCAAACACGCAAAACGCCATAGGAGGGTCAAATCGTTTGATTTAGAAAATAATGAAGAGAGAAGCTTTCAATCAATAAATGAAGCCAGTACATATTTTGATATTTGTAGGCCTTCAATACGATTTGTTGCAGAAAATATAATTAAAACTGCTCTGTCGAAAAAAAATGGTCATAAAATAAAATTCGTATACACCTGAAACGATTCAAGGGAGATAAACCCTTATGTATAAGTCCAACCACTCATAACACTCTACTTACTAAGTTCCCTTGTATTATGACGTCAAAGGAATTTGTCGTCTGCTATTACCTGTAAAGAGGTATAATTGACATGTGCGCGTCCACGTGACTGTAATGGAGTATATAATACATGAGTTTCGTTAGAGTTATATTTTTATCAACTTTAACAATTTCTAAAACCTTTTATTGTCACTTTGGCTAAAACTGCATTTATTTAAACAGTTGTATTTATTTAGACCATCTAAATTCAGCTATTAATACACTTTAGTACAAACGGTTCTTTATAATCCAGCGTATTACCTATGTTCGCTCAGCCGGAACGAGCAGGAAATACTAGTGTTTCCCATTCATTGAAGTAGGTGGGCGTGGTTAAAATTCCTTGTATACAGCTCTTTGTGATCTAATCGATAATGTATTTTGTCTAGAGAATTAGAACAGGGAAAATACACGCTGTTGTATTATTTTATTTAATGTTTCATTTAAATATTTTGTCTCATTTAAATGTTGTGAAACAGCATTAATAAGTATTTCGAGGAAATAAAATAACATATCCGTGAATTAACGCTGCTGTATTAGTCACCTTATATAGCATATCAAAGGTATAAAGCTTGGGGCTTTCGAAGGCCAATGCGACCGATCAAAACTAACCAACGCCATTAACCCGGGCGTGTGGTTGTCTTTTGTTCACAATCATGCAACCGGGTTAATTTAATTGAGATGCTTTTGATTGGTTGGATTGGCCGTAGAAAATCCGCCCCGTCGTTTCATGTTTGTGCTGTCTTGTGCCGTCCCACATCATGTATGCCTAAAATTTGCCACAACACTCGAGTGGAGATATATATGGCATTGTGACGTCACCCCAAGCATATCTTCTGGGCGGTCTAAGATGACGTTTGTCACCTTAGGCCTCCCGCCGGAGATGTATGTTTCGGGTCCCCTTGGGCTTACTTGGATGTGAAGGCAACCAAGGAGTTCCAAAGATGTGTTGTCGTATATGTAACCTCTGGGTCTCTCTGACGTCATAGGGCGCCAGCGAGCTTGCCAAATGAGTGTTATTTTTTTTAATAATTAGAGATACAGTATACTATAAAATATGAATATCAAAGATGTAAATGTTATAATTGCTGAAATCTCAAATTTAAAAAATAGAGGGGTAGTATTATCTGAAGATCTCGACTGCGACAGGATTGACTCGGAATATGAAGACATTGAGTATCAGTTTAGTAAGGGTCGTCATGTTTTACCCAAGATGTACAGGCTCGTGAAAGGAATTCAAAAGTCCATCAATACTGGTTTGTACGGTAACGACATTAATGCATTTATAACGCTATTTAGCACCGTTGAAGCAATACGTCAAAAGCTCGGCCAAGAGTATCAAAAACGAGCTGAAATTAGTTCTAAGGTTCGTGATCTTAGAAAAATATTAAACGAGGAAAAACCAGTATCTTAACCACGTGAGCGTACTATAAAAAATAGGCCTTCAGTAAATTCTATTAAAAAATAATTATTTTTAGCGTTTTTTGTAACACTCACATAGGATTTTCTCCTGAAAGAAAACTCATCAGTTTGGGCTTGCTCGTGCAGTTATGTGCATACTGGATGATCTGCTCGTAGTAACAAGTAATCACCGCGACGCTTCCATTTTCACGTAGTTGTTGTTGTTGCCGCGTCGTTAACACAAATCGTTCATCGCCGTTCTCAGATATTACAATTCTGAAAACCCCAGCGATGTTATTTCTGAAACACTCGCGGATAGCGTCGTACAGTTTAACCCTGTCGAAGATGGATACGTTAGCTTCATGGTACATTATTTAAAAACTCATCTTTTAATTGTGATAGTTTCACATTTGAAAATTCAGTTCACAAACAATATATGGTAGGTGAATCACTTACAACTAAACTAGCCCGAAAGCGGCTAGCAGCAATTAAAAAGTTTATACCGGTTCGAGACAGACTTCGCGAGAAACTTCAACAACGACAACAAGCGCAGACTGACTTTTCTGTGTCAAGTAAACAACTGTTTACTCCGATAACAAGTGCGACCAAAGATGTGAAAAATTTAACTGAAGCAGCGATATACGGAGATATTCCGGAAAAAGGACGAGCAAAGAAGGCGCCGCTGCTTGATACGCTTGAAAAGATAGCAGCAGAGACCGAACAAACACGCGCAGGGATACAACAGTTATCCAGTGATATAAAAACCCAACACGAGTATGAACGTTTAGCTGATATTGATGATTCTGCACCTGAAACTCAAAGAGTTTCCATATCTGATCCACAACCTGTTGATGTCACCCCAAGAGGTATTTCCTTTATAGACAAATTCACCGAAAGAGCTATAACAGAAATCAAACGACCTCAATTAATAAAACTCGAAGATTATACGACTTTTGGTGATTTTGCCGCCAAAAGCTTTCATTCTAGAAAGGACTTTTTAAAAGACGAGTATAAAGACAGTAAAATAGGCCGAGATGAATGGGTTAATTGGTTGTATAAAACGAATAAGGATATTACTGGTACTTTGAAAAAGGATACAATTGAGTACAGATCTTTTAAAGTGGGAGTTGATAGTTATGGTATACAAAAACAACAAGAACGAGAAAAACAAAGTCGAGGTTGAGGCCGACAAAAGCAATCACCTAATGATAGTCAGGGCGGAACTGGTACAACTGAGGAAACAAGCGGAAAAGGATATTCGATTAAAAATCCTTTAGATTTCAACGCAACCGTGACATGCCCTGGTAACATCCTCAGTGATATATCACAGTTAGAGGTTCTCGTCGGGGGGAAACGAGCCGGGAATAACTCTCCGGAAATAATTAATGAGGCCGCTGATATCTGTAAACGATTTTTTGCCGGCGTTATCATGGACATTGATGTATATCGAGAACTCATTGCTGAATTAGTTGAAAATCACAAAGACGCCCATGGTTATGATGAAAATCTTATGGATCTTAGCGATTGATCACTAATTGAAAAACTACTAGCTTTATAACAAGATGATCATACACTACAACCATGATAAACCCGTAAGCGTCTACGTGGTGAACTCACGATTGCCTGTTTATAGAGCATATTACGGAGATGGTTTCGGCAATACCATTGCGGGGTTATTTACAAGAATGGCCCCAAAAGTGGCGCCGTTAGCTAAACAATTATCAATGAAAGCCATTGATATTATTCGTGATAAGGGAACCAGCAAAATCGGAGATTTCGTTGGAAATCTTGCCGGAAAGTCATTTTCTGCCGCGAAAGATAAAATAGCATCATTGGTGCGAAAGAAACCAACGGTGCTGCCATCAACTACAGTGATGCCTGCAAAAATCAGCAAAGCAATAAATAGCGCAGTGGAAGAAAAACTAGCGTCGTTGGCTGCTTCGGTGACTACGTCACAATTGACGGCTTCACCGGTAACAGATAGCGTTATCATGAACGCGATAGCAGGAAGTGGCTTGAGACGAAAACAAAAGCGACGATGATTACAAAGAGTTTCACAATTGAAAACACTAGTATTTTAATAAAATGTTTAAACGAACAGCTGATCCGGCCTTCGATATAGAAGCCCCAGTACCCAAGGACAATTCCGTCCGCGATTATCAATTTTATTCCTATTATGCAATACAACCCGACCTACGATCGCGAATTGAACTTCAAGGACAGCAGCAATATTTTTCATGTGCGATTCCACTCCATCACATATTTGGATTCTGCAGAAATGTCAGAAAAGTCATCTATGGAGCCAAACACACAATCGCGTTAGTGCGAAAAGGCAATGACAATGATGCAATTTGGCGTACTGGTGCCGCTGATGGTAAAGTTGTTTTGAGTAAAATAGTATTGTGGATGCCAGTAATGACCCCATCAATTACCACGGAAGAGTGGCTACTTTCATTTAAGGATACAGGTGGCAAATCATTGATAAGTTGGCTAACAACAACAACTGATGCCAAAGAGGATAATGTTGCTGATACATTTACATGGCACCTGGCATCAAAACAAGGCGTTTCAGCTCCACGTCATATATTTATAGCGCTGCAGAATCGGAATCGATTAGGCTCCCAAGAACACAGTCATATGATATTTGATCGATTAGGAGTCAAGGAGGTTTCACTGAGAATAAACGGACAACAGGAACCATCTGAGGATATACAACTTGATTACGGCAACAACCATATAGCACGTGTGTATCATCGGATGCTGTCATATATGGGTCGTGATCAAAATCTTGATACTGGTTTACAAATATCGCAACTTGATTTTAAAAACCTGTATCCGATTTATTACTTTTCGCTGGAACATCTTGATTTAACAAGGCAATCCGTTGTTGACATACATTTTCGAGCTCGTATAGACCCTGGTGGTGTCAATTATAGAGCGGTTGCTGTCATTCTCAGCGACAAATCAATGCTACTTGAAAGGACTGGAGGACGAATGAGAATCATTGATGCACCAGTGGAAAATATGTAAATGAAACTTGAAGAGTTTCCAATTAGATCAATTGAAAGCATACATGTGTTTTACAATAAAATGACATATAGTGTTGTTAGTGTCAAGCTGACTGATGGTCAGGTCAAGAAATTGTGATCAAAATCCGCTAAAGAATGTGGAACAACAATAACGTTAAAACCTGCGCAGATGTCCGGCGGTACACATAAAATATCACTGACGGATCGTCAAATAAAACATTTCAATGATGCGCTAAAGAATAAGCGAGGAGTTCAAATTGCATTTTCGAAGGCTGCAGTCGCCAACATGATAAAATCAGGTGGTATATTTCCATTGTTAGCTGCAATACCAGCATTGATTGCAGTGGCTGCCCCAGCGGTGGCGAAGGCGGCTACGTTGGGAGCCGTTGGTACCACGGCAGGGATTGCGTTGAAAAAGGCAACTGGGAAAGGATATAAAAAAGGGAAAGGGTCTAAGACTACCAGGAACCCCGTATTCATGGTACAGCGGGAGATCCGTGAACGGATCGGGTCTAAGAATACCAGGAACGGTTTATTAGTTGAAAGCCCAATTGTTCCCATGTCCAATTTTGATTTAATTGATGCTGCTAAAAAACTAGCGATAAAAAACTTCAGAGGGGTTTTTATGAGAGATCAATTACCGAGAAAACCTAAACACATTGAAACCGGTATCATCAATCTTGATAACAGTAACGGATCGGGAACTCACTGGGTTGCATACGCGATCGATCCACGTGGAATTGTCTATTTCGATTCATATGGGCTAGCCCCACCGAACGAGTTTATGCGGTATATAAATTCTTCGATGAAACTCAAAAAGTTTCCAATTTTTTATTCCACGCTGCCAACACAACAATTAAATGATCCACCGATATGCGGCCGTGAAATATTAAATGTCCTCGCGGAGATTTCATTAAAATCCTTTGGATTTCCGTGGAAACCACCTCATATTGTTGTAAACGAATATACCAGTGGGAAATTACAAGGTAATTTTAGAGAATCAATAAATTAAAAATACTAGAGTCTTTACAATAATGATTGATATTTGGGGACGATCTCTGTCAATGTCGAAACCCACCGCGAAAACATCTGCGGGTTCTATCGAGGATGTAAAAAAAATAATTGAAGATGAAATCGCTGAGACATTAAATTTAGTAAGTGTTGACCCGAACGAAATAGTTGTATTTCAAGATCGCCAGGGTAAATTGAAAAGCAGTGATGTATCATTGGATGACATTTTAAAACGACAACACGACGCCGCTGAAAACTCTATTGCGCTGTATTCCAACGACGGACGACTTAAACCAGGCGCACTTGTGTCTACCATCACCAACGCGATTGCCGCCCATGGCCGTGAGCTGGATGATTATATACGAGGTTATAATAGTTTTCGCAAAAATGTCGTACATAAATTCTTTGGAACCCCGCTTGTGGTTGGCATGACTCTCGCTGAAATTAAAAACTTTCTATCTTTATTCTTTTTTAACAAGGAGGCGGGGAGGATGATGAATGAAATGAAATAAAGGCAAATTATCTCGAGATTTTTAAACTAATAGAAAATCTTGAAAAGGTACAAAAACCCACTAACGACGTCGTTGTTAAGTTTTTTGGAAACTCGCTTGTGGCAGGCATGACTCTCGCTGAAATTAAAAGCGCCATTGACAAACAAAAGCTCACCATAGACGTAGCTAATAAGTTCTTTGAGGGCAGTACACTCCAAAATATCACGACGAAACTTTCTAACATCGACTCTTATTTTAAAATCCAATCACAGCTTGGATACGAAAGACTTTTGTCTACACTTTTTTTCAAGAGTGATGGGAAAATGATGAGTTCCGCCGATATCATGGCAAATTATCTCGAGATTTACAATGATATTCTTAAACTAAAAGAAGATTTTGAAAAGGTACAAAACCCACAAACGACATCGTTGGTAAGTTCTTTGGAAACCCGCTTGTGGCAGGCATGACTCCCGCTGAAATTAGCGAGTTTATTGGCAAGCATACTCACAACGCCTACGTCGCTAATAGTTTCTTTGGCGTCCCGGCTACATCTACGATAACTCTCAAAGATATTAATATGTTTATGGTGAGACAAGCAACACTTAATACCATCGTAGATAAATTTTTAGGGAGAACGCCTGTGTCTGAAACCACATCTTTGACAGGCCAAACTCTCGCTGAAGTTAAAAAAGCTATTGACGAACAAAAGCTCACCAGCGAAATTGTTAATAAGTTCTTTGAGGGCAGTAACCCCCAAGATATCACGACAACATTTTCTAACATCGACCAGCATATTAAAAACCAAACACAGCTTAGAATCAACGACCTTCTGATTTCATTCTTTTTTAGCAAGAGGGATGGGAGGATGATGCTTTCTATCGAAGTCCATGTAAACTATCTCGATAATTACGGTGATATTCTTAAACTAAAAGAAACCTTTGAAAAGGTAAAGATTCAGCATCCACACGGAAGCATGGAAAATATCGTGTATACGGTCGATTATTGGACCCTTGATTGGGTAAAAGAATCTAGTGTTAGATTGCCAATCGATATCGGGGAGTGGTCACGTGGTATCTACAGGATGAAGTTAGTCTCTACCAAGCAATTTGATATCATCGTGAAAGGTAAAACCTACTTTGGTGGCACCGCGACAGTAATTATCAATGGTAAAGAAGAATTTGAGATTGTCGCGGTTGATAGTACCATTAGATTAAAAATACCCTGGTGTTTAGAATTTGTAAGTGAAGTAGTAGACCCCCACCTGATCTACTACCCGGACGATGGCGAATAATTGAAAACACTAGCGGGTTTAAAATAACAATGACATTATTGACTGAGTCAACGAAATCAATTGAACCGATAATAGTCCCGTTGACGGAGTCAGCGGTATCACAATCGCATCGATATCGATATGATACCGTGAAAGAATTTTCCGTGAATTTGAAATTACTTTCTGAGCGCTATCGTGAAAAAATGAAAAAATACCGACGCAGCATAGCAATCATCGACATCACCGTGTACTCGGTGTCTGGTGTGATGGCCAGCGCCGGGGTTATTTTGTCGACGATGACCATGATGGCTCCAATTGCAGTTCCAATTGCTATCTCCGCGGCAACAACAATTGCGGCAGTCGCCACCGCGATAACTAAAAAATTATCATCGTGTTCTCAGAAAAAAACTCGCCGATTATACAGCTTGGTACAGGGTGGTATTTGATGCATACTCTAAATTATCCGAGTTGATCTCGCTGTCAATAGATAATTCGTTCATATCCGATGTTGAATTTTCCACGATGACCCAGTTGAATAACTCCGCGATGTTGAAATTGGAAATTGAAGACAGCGTTAACAATAATGTCACTCGAACTGCTTCAACAAATCGCGGAGAATACCACTCCGATACGAACAAGCATGATATCAATAACATCAACAAACCCACAATTTAGTGTGAACTTCCCTTCTCCGATTCCAGTGCGTGAGATCGCGCTGGCAAAATTACGAGTATATCATAGCTGGCCTAATATCAGATCGGTTGCATTTGGTGGTCAGCAACCCAATAACTTACTGGTGTTCTCGTATAAGAATAAATCCGATGGTACTCCAGCGTGGGAAACTGTTTCGTTACCAACTGGGTCGTACCAAATTGAGCAAATCGATGCTGAAATTCAGCGTAGAATAAAATCAATCACTGGAAAAGAATCAAAAATAGCTATTAAACTTCATGAACCGACGCTCTCGTCATCGATTGAAATAAGCACAGAGGGATACATTGTAGATATATATAACAGCTCGTTAAGAACAGTGTTAGGATGGCCTGAAAAACCACCGGAAAAATCCGCCACCGACTTAACCACGGACGTACAATCATATCATGAAATCAATCCCAGTTATCGAGATAATTTATCTGATATAAAAAAGGAAATATCGTCGATAGATTTATATTTACCAACAAAGACACATTGCAATGGGATTTTATCATTAAAAGAACAGCCGACTCATCTGTTACTATTTCATTTACGCTAACTGACGTCCGTGGTTATTTTAATGAAATTAAACAATTATATGAAACACAACTAGAACAACTACGGAAAACAAAATCGCAAAAACACGTTGAAATAATAAATCAACTTATATCTGACATGGAATATATCTATGAACTAATTATTCAAACAATAATTAATGACAACAGCGACAGTAAACAACGATTCCTAACCGGTTACAATATCACAGAAGACAATCTGCGTAATTTCAAGTTTCCCAAATACAACGCTGATGAACTAGCAAGAATTGTTAGAACCGATATCAAGGCGCTACAAAACCCAGATTCAACTATCCTCCTCAGGAATAATAATGATCCAGATGGTGGCGGTAGGCATATTGCCCAGCACAATGTGAATATTTCAACGGTGATTGCGCTCAATTTAGTATGTGATGCAATTGAAGGAAGGTATCAAATTAAAGCAATCTAAAGCAATCAAATCAAGCTCAGCAGGGATATATTCTTTATTCGTTTGCACCAATAGCTCCTCCAGGATTCCTAATTATTGAAAACCCAATTAATCCTGTCTACATGCGATGCCATAATAATTCGTTAACGAGAATTAATTTCCGACTCACCGACCAGTCAAATAATTTAATTGATCTACAAGATGAGGTGTTAGAGATTAGTTTGTTTGTAAAGTCCTAAGGACTTCCATCATAAATGATTTTCGTCCTAAAGACTCGATCAAATATTCGGTTGAAATCATTTATTTTTTTTGTTGACTTGCAGCAGCAGAGAGGGTGATGACCACATCGTTGCGACCAAAATTGATTAAAAAATCATAAAGTCTCCGTTTGCTAAATGGAGACTTATTTTTTTGGGTTAAAATGAGATTTCGTAGGAAGCCTTTTTTTTGCTTGAAAACTTGGTCTGTTCACCCTCTCTGCTGCTTATTCAAATGTATATTCTACCCATATTATGTTTAGCTGTCTGTAAATATCAATCATATTTTGTGATTTCATAATATAGTCCATTTGTTTTTTAAGACGTTTGTCCGTTTTGGATAGTCCGCCTTTCCTGTCAATGTCATCCCCTACCCAATTAAAATCTCCCCCTATACTCAAATTACTTGCAGTATATTTTTCCAAGTATTTACCTAACTCTTCTATGAATTCTTTTCTTTTATACATTTTGGCTGGTACATAAACATTGATAAGATGGTTCCTTCCCACTTTTATATGTATTATTCTACCCTTAAAAAAACTCCCTTCTTCTACCCTTTCCCATTTACATCCTCGCTTATTTTTTATGAAAGTTGCTACACCCCCACCCCTTGTATCCTTTCCCGTTGAGTTATTGGTTATTACAATACAGTCCATTTCACGTTCAAGTTGTTCTATAATGTCGTCCGTTAAATAATTGTGCGTCTCTTGTATAAACAGTATGTCAAAGTCTCCTATCTGTGTCAATGTATTTACTATCTCCTTATCTAATCCATTTGTGTTAATAGACAGCAAACGGAAGTTTTGTTCCTCCATTTGTGTTTCTCTACCAGGTTGCCGCTTCAGTACTAGTGGTTATTTGATTTTATGTGACTACTGTATGTATTAATTTCCTGCTTCTTCCCCCTTTTGGGGGGATCCTGGATCATCTTTCCTATCTAATACTTCAAAGTCACTGGTGAAGTGAATAAAGTATCAATATTGATGTTTCTTTGGCCATATCCTTAGAAGCAAGATCCCTTGTTACCTCCGTTATAGTTCCCATTGTCAAACTTTCCTCTTCCTTTCCACTCGGATCTTCTAGGGCTTTCGTCGCCACTTTCCTTGGTCTTTCTTCTCCCAAGGATTTGGATAGACCCTCCTTCTTTCCTTCTCCCTCTTTTTCCAATATTCTCTCCTCCAGTGACGAAGACAGGTTCGTCGTTTTCCGTTTCTTCGTTACATTTTTGTTCTTGGGAATGGGTGTTGATGTTATCAGGGGTTCTGGACATTCTGAAATGTCAAAAGATCCCCTACTTTCCTCGTTTGTTAGAACTTCAAAGGGGTTGCATGAGGTAAAGGCATATATTGTCTTACTTGGCGTTTTGTAACCCGTTTTATTTGGCGTCAATGTATCTACCCATTTCTCTTTGTTTTATGGTGTTCTGTTTCTATCCTTTGCTTCTTCTTCGTCTCTTACTTGTCTGACCAGTTCATCTACGGTGGTTCTTATTTCTATCTGGCTTGAGGTGGCGATTCCCGCTGTCATATTATCATACGTTTTGTCCTATTTTCCTGTGGCTTCTGTGGCTCGTTCTGTTTGCAGTCCCATGGACCGTGTCCAACTTCCCCACATTTGGGACATTTCCTTTCTGACTCGCAATTTTTATACCATGTCCTCAGCTTAAAGCCCATGCAATAGAAAAATGGGGGGGGGGGGTATCTTTCTTGCATCTTCCTTTGTGACTCTTATTATTCTTGCTCCGGTTGTGATGTTACTCCACCCCCAGTAACTGACCAATTTACTTCCCTGGCTTCTCACCTTTAACCTTTGGTACAATTTGGACTCAACCTCCTCTGTGGCGACTTGGAAGGGTAAACCGTTGATGTGTACCTCGACCGGCCTTGGCCCAATTTCTCGTACAAAAGGGGGTGCTTCATGGACATGGGCCTGCTTCACTTTGACCATGAAGGATTGACATGTCGGTAGCGTTGTTGACTGGTTTGTAGGGTACAACATGTACTTTTTTGCCCTGCATTTTGCCTCCGAAATCAATTAGTTGGCACCTTTTTTTGTGGTAGGCTAGAAGTACATTATCCTCTACCACTACGTCAAAATAAACATGTAACCTCGACTTGCTCCCTCTTAGATCTTCAGGTTTGTGTGTTTGCCCCTGAGGATTTTGTGAGGGTAGGTTTGGGTTGGGGTTAGGCCCTTCTTCCCCCTGATTACACTGATCATCCCCCCTATTTCTTTGTGTAAGCTCGTCAAATGATTTGGTCAATGAACCTATTTGACCTCATTGTGTGGCTACCATTTACTTCTTAAGGTTGTTATAAATTTCAGAATTAGTTTGTTATTTAGGTGTTTTAGTAACCCGTCAAATGATTGGTCAATTAACCCATGTGACCTCATTGTGGGGCTACCATTTACTTCTTACGGTTCTTATACATGTTGGAATTTTGTATTTATTTAGGTGAATAGGCGATGTTTCTATATTTTTTCAATTAGCCCAGTTGTTTTAAGCAGTTCAATTATATTTTTGAATGTTCCTTGAGGATTGGTGTTAGTTAATTAGATTAATTCTGGGTATATACTTGGTGCGGCTATGTTTAGTTGTTTGGATCTAAATTTGTCCCTTTCCTTTTTGGTTTTTGTACAATTGTTGAAGATATGGTGTAAATCTTCTGGGGTGTTACAATTGTGGCAATTATTGTTATGTGGGAAGGGTCCAATGTATTTTCCGAAGCTATTTGCCAGTTTGGTTTTTCCCATTATTATTCTATTTATTTTAGTATGTTCATAACCTGTGCACTTTGGTGGTTTTATTACTCTACTAACTTCCTTAATGATGTTGTGTAATTTTCTCCCTTGTTTATTTATGTACCAATCGGATCGCCATTATTGATTAATCATTGTGTTAATTAAACTATATAGTTCAGTTAGGCTATATTTCAGTGGCATGTAATTAGGTTCGTCGAGTTCGTTTTTAGCAAGTTGGTCTGCTAAAAGTGGATCAGTCAGTCTGTTGTGTATTTGAAATAGTTATATCCCTAGTCATACAACGATAACAGAACAGGTTATAAAAGCAACGTACGTTCGAGAATTATGGAATTGTCAAAAGCGTGATCACACTAAAATGTGTTACTATAATTTGGGTTATAAGGAGTATTCAGTTATGGAAATAGCCCAAATTAAAATTTAAATTCGCGATTTGAGGGACTTGTGATTGTTATTGTTATAGGGTTTAACGCCATTTGCAGCACAAGATAGGTTATATATGGTTGCCATTATAAATGGCGGAGGGAGAACCCGGGAAAATCCAGGAAAGAACCACCGCCCCCCACCCCCCCAAAGAGAAGCTGCCGGTAAGCTTTCTCACATATCCACATTGGTCGAGCCAGAGACTCGAAATCATGCATACAGAGGTGATAGGGCAGTGATTCGTAACGGTGAGTGTTCTAGACCACTTGGCCACTCGAGGTCTTCTCATATTCGGCATATTCGATCAGTATGGTCATCTAGCTCACAGATGAATATCATTTTCTACTATTCATTTTGGTTTCGGTTATTTTTGTTGTTTGATGATTTTTTTGTGGGGATTAGGGGTGGGTGGGTTTTGCTTTGAGATAAAAACACTAAAGCATACAAAACATATAGAAGTGAACATAATGGTTCATGAAACTTACAAGTATGTGCAAATTTATTAAGTTAATTCCATGTTCGGTAAATTGTGTGACGTGTCGTCCACATTTATCACTTTTACTTTCCTTTGTCAATGCTGTATTTTGTCACTCCAAATAAAGGTTTGTGTTCCGACCCTAGAATTACTTTTATATAAACCTGATCTTGTTTACGTGTAAAAACTGGCATCTTGCTTGTCAAACGAGTATGGATTTCTGGTTTACTTTTGTGTGAATCATGACGCCACTCGGCCACAACTAAAGTCACCAACATGGCTAACTAGAGACTAAAATTAAACGGCTATTGGACAATTCGGCCCAAAGACAATTCGGCCCAATACAATTCGGCCCAACTTGGACCGAAAATAAGACTACTTTGAAGACACTTCGGACCAACTCGAAAGACAATTCGGCCCAATTTTAAAATACAACTGACAATAGTTTTAACAAGTATTTATTTTTAACATATATTTTGACAATTTTTCTATAATATGTTTTAGAATAAAATTTGGAACATTTTGTGAACAAGATAAATGTTTTCCGAAGTTATAATGCTTAGGAGCTTTCTGATATCTTTAGGAATAACCGTCCCAAAGCCAAATATTACTGTGGAGAAAAAACGTAGTATAGTAGAGATGGACGTGGTGCTTTGGGAGTTACGTAGACAATAACTGAGATGAATCATATCTCCTGTGGAATAAGATCGATTTTGTTAGGCACTTGCCAACTTGGTCTCAGAAACTTAATTCTCAAGCAAAATACATACGTTACAAGAGATCTTCTCGTATTTGAACGTATTTGTTACAACTAGAATTATACAGAGAAAATGGTTAAAAATTGCATAATTAGGTATTTTTCGATAATTTGACATAAATTTTATTCAGAACATTATTGCGTTTTGCTGTTATAAGTTACGAAAAAGTCTAATAAATGTGCACAACGAAAGATGCATCTTTACCAAATTGTCTTGTATCTTAAATTTCATTTAAATTGATAATGAATATACAAAACACCAAAAACATTTTAAGTCGTCAAATTAATACCATTCTAATCATAACAGTTTATGATTCAAAACATTAGCGCGAAAGTTTACAATGTGTATGCCTTTTTAGTCACTCCAAACATATAACGTATGTATAAGATACATACGACAAGAGAATGTTCATTAAATCTGTAATCGTTTTCACTCAGTTTTCTTGGTTCCCTTTTGATCATGAAAATATGGCACGTAATTATTACAAATAGGTTTGATTAACCATATTAAATACGTACATTCTTCATTGTCGTTATTTCTCCTGTATGTGACAGCTGAACATCATTATTCACTTGATCATTTCTGATATAATCATTATGACTTATTTTATATATAATAAGAAGATGAAATGAATAGCATTGTTATACTTAATTAAGTGCTTTCACGAAATTTAAAAAGAAAAATAGCATGTATTTCTAAAAATGTTTTGTAACGTAGAATGGTAACGTATGTGTCGTAGTGTAAAACACGGATATATTTTAAAATTCAAACAACTTAAAGGTACACTTTTGTGTGCAATTAAAATGGCCTGAACTTATATGCAGTCTCACAAAAAGAAAACAATATTTTTAGCCGATGAAGCGAAAAGTCCGCTCACGTGTACTGTTTAGGTAACGTGTGTATTTTACTAACATGAAGCAAATGCATTGTTAATTAATTCCATTTCGGTATCAGACATTTTGAATATTCAACCCATAAATAATCTGATATAGAACACGGCGTCATTTTATAGAGCACGACTGCCTTAACGCCATTGTTTCAGACAAAACTGCATTGCATACAAGGAGTTTTCGTCTGACAAGATTCCGTCTTCTTGGGATCAGATATAAATTTGTACACCTCTGCATCGGCTCTTTTACTTGGACTTAATTCCTTATTTTCTGGCAACAGTCATAGTTTTTACTTAGTCGCTCAAATTTCGTATATTTTGTCTTTATCTTACGTCTCAAATTTAAAACGTCAAATTTCAGAATACCTGTATTTTTGTGGACACGCGCAAGAGCCCATCGATTATCTGACAACATTTGTCTTTGTTACTTTTAGTGATAACGTGTCAGCGACATTAATTTGTGCCTCATTAGTGAATTTGGGTGTCAGAAGCAATTAATCTATGCAGCTTCAATTTTAATGTGTTTCTGTATGTATGTATGTATGTATGTATGTATGTATGTATGTATGTGTGTGTGTGTGTGTGTGTGTGTGTGTGTGTGTGTGTGCGTGTATGTTGATATGTATGTGCATTCAAGCTAGTGAGAGAGAGAGAGAGAGAGAGAGAGAGAGAGAGAGTCGCACACACGGTCAGACGCATTCAGACGTACAGTCTTTGTCTGTGTGTAAATTTGTTCTTAAAAAATAGCAGCTTACAAGGGAACAGAGATAATGTGTACCATAATTAAGACTAGTAATCAGTTTATTAATTTCTAATTTGTTTGGAGTAAAGGACGAACTATGATTGACGATACATGAATAAAACATAAACTTAACTGGTACGAGGTTGATGTTGCAGCAACTAAACTGGCAAAAATGCTCCGCATCTCTCTCTCTCTCTCTCTCTCTCTCTAACTCTCTCTCTCTCACACACACACACACACACACACACACACATATATATATATATATATATATATATATATATATATATATATATATATATATATATATATAATCTACTTGCTGTATGAAAAAAATATCTTTATACAACTATCGCATAGTTGGGCCGAATTGTCTTTCGAGTTGGGCCAAATTGTCTTTAAAGATTTTCTCAAAAGTAAAACATTCTCTGTAGTAAATAAATTTACATTACAATATCTTGCAATGAAAAAAGAATGTGTTAAATACATATGTTTATTAAAATCTACTGCGCCGTTACATAAATAATACCGGTTAATTTCAAATACATGCTTATATAGTCTGGATTGCTACAATCACTGTAATGGAAATTTTGTTCGATGACAGCGACGCCATGCTTTCTAGCATCTTTGAAGAAAGAATAAAAGATAAAATATTTTGCTATTTCCACGCGATTCACCACGCCGATGTGAAAATAATTAGTCACTGCCGTTAAGGTGAAAATTTCCAAACTTGTCGCCATGGTAACGTTGAGCGGGTGAGCTGACTACCTAACCAAGATTAATTATTTTACCAGTCACCGATACTGGCTTGCCATTTCCGGTGACTACCAGTCAAATACATTTTTGGGACGTAGCTAAATTAAATCCGGTTCATTGCCTGCTATCTACCGACTAACAGGTGCAATAATATTTCTTTTTAAATTGAAAACACAAACCACACAGAACAACGATATGTATAATATAGCAAATATTTCAGATTTCAGATTAGTGAGATTTAAAACCAAAACAAAAAAAAAACGTTTATAGAATATCAAATGTCTGCAATATACTCTTTTGAACATATTGCTTTTCCATACGGCAATATAACTCTTGCTGATTCGGTACTGCATTCGTTATTTAACTATAGCCCCTTCATGTAATCTCATTATCTGCCCTTTCTTTCCGAACTCTTTAGTGTATGCAGGTTGCGCTACGTGTATTTCCAATAGGTAATTCCACTGGTTACTAATTGCAACAGAGAAAAAAAATGAATGAAATTATGTTTTCTGCCATGGGCTTCCTGGTTAACAAAACTAAACATAAAACACTTGGCAAGGACGGATTCATAAGTGACGATTCAGTTATCGTCTTATCCAGCAAGTTAAATACCGACATGATGTAGTAAATATCTAATAAGAGAGGGAGATAACTATAATTACGAAAGAGTTTATAATGCGAGATATATTCCGAAATATCAACAATTTTAATTTTTCACTAGAATACAGTAATGTCTTTTTAACACTTTCAATATCCTACCTTCCGACGCACGCATGTTGTTACTGAATGTTGGTTGCATATTTAAACGACAATGTTAACACATTCTGGCAATATCATACTGACGAAATGGGAGCCAACTAAATTTACCAAGGAAATAAATAGAGGCCGATGTTCCTAACTGGCCTGTGTGAATACAGAATCCGTGCCATCTTTATTACGAGTCAGACATTCATCAGCTGAATTGATGTGGCTCCCCATGCTGGAACGAACACGAATGGCAAAAGAGCAACGACATCTTCCCCTGAAGCGACATTCCTGATGTTCAGAATATGTATTATATTTGGTTTTGGTATTATGGTCGTGCTTCTTAACAATGTTTTGCAAAACTACATAATGCACACAAATATGAATGGAATACACACACATATGAAATGTGTAATTCACACAGCCATTTTCTTTGGAAAACATATGAACATTGTTTCCATGCGATGAGTGATTCTTTTCTTTAAAACTAAAACTTTTTATATATTATAACAAAAAACAATTCATCGCTTTTTGTACTCAAATATAAAAACAATTTTAATATTTTCTTTCATTGATGTAAAATTAATAATCACATTGATGTCAAAATTATTAATCATAAAGATCAGTTATTAAATTATGACCAATTAGAACCCATTGTGACAAACTATTATATTATGACTGTAATAGTTCAAACTTTGTAAAATAATTCTATAGAATAATTTCATACTCCATTAAGTCGTGCTCAGCGTGACACGTATACCTTACGTTTGACGTATAGGCTAGACTCGCTTTAAATTGTTGACCGCGAGAGATTGAATCTGCTCTGTCTGACGCATAGAAATCAATAAGAACTCGTGAGGTTTAAAGTTAGGCCCAATAAGATTGCAATGTCAACGCAATTTCAATAGTAATATAATGACGAGAGCTGAGACGAACCAGGTAAATGTTTTGAAAGTCGTGTTCCATTTGAAAGAGATATCATAAAGTCATAAAATGCTATTTTTTTTAAAAAAAATTATTAATAAAGGCGGACTAGAGAGGCGGGAAGTCATGCGGTCAGCCATCCATTTTCTAAACGAGAGAAATGTTTTTAGGCGGAGATTTGTAAGTGCAATAAAATAGTACAATGAAGTACATAAAATACATGTATTGACCCGCGTGAACTTAACGTTCATTTCGATGTATACGTGCATATATTTTTTTTAAAATACAAATTACCTTAGCGATCTTGACGGTCTTTAAAACGGTGTTGTTTTATTCAATAGCCGATGATAATACAATTCAGAGGATGCATTTAGAGTTTGATTAAATATTCAGCGGTATTATTTAGTATTTTGACTGGATAATATGTGGTGTATTGTGTCTTGATGTAAAAAAGAAAGCTGATGAACTAGGTAGGAAATGGCAGCCCAAGAATGATGGCATAGAGGACTGAAACCTGAATATTGAAATTCAGAGCAAAAGTGGTTATTGTGATATAAAGTCACTTATGACTTTATGTCTTTTTCTGATGACAGAGGCACATAAAATATGGTGTTACTATTATCATTGTTATTATTATCATCATTTTTATTATTATTATTATTATTATTATTATTATTATTATTATTATTGTTAATATTAATATTATTATTAAAAATATTGTTTTGTTGTTGTTATTATTATTATTATTATTATTATTATTATTATTATTATTATTATTATTATTATCTGCATGGTCTTCGTTATCAATATCATCATTCATTCTTTATTTGAAAGGATAGCATTACAATGCAGTCTTCTTCATCCTTTCTGCACCTGTAGTGGTACGTGGAGCAAGTTTGAAGTATCTGCGGTTACAGTACCATTACTCGGTAATAACATGGCTGATGCGAAAGCGCTTGTAGGTTTACAGAGCAATGGAGTCCGTTTTATTATCACGTTCTATGTTCATGCTGATGAGTAATCATATTCCAGTCCAGATCACCAATCATAAATGTGGGCTGTGCTTATTAGTACACACAACTATCACATATCTGATACATGTATTTGAATTATCAAGTATACTATATCTATACTTTATCAATATATCGAACATATCACTAGTAGAAATACTCCAAGTTTCCTCTGAACTTTGGCAAAATTTTTAAGATATTTTGGACATTTTTGTTGGAGTATGAATTTAGAATGTATTCTTTACTGAAAACCGAGAACTCACCGAAACATCGCGGTAGTAGAATGGGGTCGGAGT
Source organism: Unio delphinus (assembly GCA_029339505.1). Classification (NCBI taxonomy): domain Eukaryota; kingdom Metazoa; phylum Mollusca; class Bivalvia; order Unionida; family Unionidae; genus Unio; species Unio delphinus. The sequence goes on along the minus strand of JAQISU010000129.1, from coordinate 2,381,648 downwards.
TTAAACAGGGACTAGCATATGTAAGCGACATTATATCAAACCCTTCTGGCATCATATTGATAAAAATAATATTGACCTTCTCATTCACAATACTTAATACTTATTTCAACTCTTTAATAATCGGCGCACCAGATAAATTTACAGTGTTTTAAAATTGAACACACTTGAATTTACCATTTCTTACATTGCAAATATCATTGTTGTTAGAAACGGTTGTAAACGTAAAAAGTTTGAGGGTGAAGTTATCGTAAAGACTCAGAGAATGTGAAGATTGAATATATAAAAAAATAGTTGGGAGTAATTTTCATTCTAGTAGACTGAATTGCCCAAAAGCAATTAAACGACATGTCATACAAACTAATACAGTTTTAATTTCAGTCAAGAAATTAATAAGGTAACTCGAATCTCTATCACGTACATCAAATTATTTGATGTTCGTAGTGAATTCAATCTTCTCTATTCATCACAGATTTGGAGATACGAGAACAGAAAATCGGTAACGAAATTTCATCAACAGTTCTGTAAATTGTATTTGTATCTTGGAAGACACTCTTGATACATTGGACGTTATAATATGTATATTGACAACAATATTAGATGTATACTATATCAGTGTAAATTTTTGTTTGTGCCCAGCTATGGATATATCTGGAAATGCTACATGAATGCTAACGGCACTAGAAGATATAAAGACAACCACTTGCGCAACTTTGATTAGCCAGCTGCTTTGCAGAACCACCTGTGCAACTTTGATTAGCCAGCTGCTTTGCCAATATGGGTTTGGTTTTGTATGGATATCACGTGATATTACGATACTGATTTATGTGCTGTACGATTTAGACAACGGTTAAATGATTGTAGCTTATAAGAAGGGCACGATATGAATCATTCTTTTGAAATAATAGTAAGAAGGATACAATTCTTGTAGAATGTGAATAATGAATATATGTTGTTGAACACAATGAGATGGCTATATGCTCGGCTTAGATTATAGGAACTTCTTAGTCTTATGGTTAAAGATAGACCAACAATTTCGATATGGCACGTATACCATGTTATTTATGTGACAGCGATGAAATTGAAGATGAATTCCATTGTTTTTGTTAAAATGCACAATATAAACAGAATTAAGATTGACATTTCTTCCCCAATACAATCATGAATACATTTCGTAAGAACTTATTTGCAGTTTGCTTGCAAAAAGTGTAGTTTATATTGCCTTCAAACAAACGAAATATACATAAAAACATAATTAAGTATGTATCTCATGTGTATGTTATTATATTTCTTACAACCATGTTGTAGACTTTGAAATACCAATATGTGTCCACCACAATTATATATGTCATGTGTAACTTTGTATTTCAGCCAATTACCTTACAAGAAAACAATAAAGTTATGCCTCAGCCAACATTCCCTCTAAGCACGAGCGCAGCTACTCAAAATTGTCAATCCAACATTAACGTTTGCACGTCTCCGTAATGCTTGCACAATGCAGCGAGCATTGCGTGTACATCTACCATTCGCTTAGAGGGAACGTTGGCTTCATCTGAAATACAAAATCAGAATTTTGAACTCCGTTGTCGCATTTACTTCGACTGAAAGGTCACATGCGCGTCTCTATTTGTTAATGCAGACAATACGGCAAATAATGCTAAGAAAAAGACAAAATCAAAGACGTATTGAATCTATTGATTACGATCTGCTGCCTGCTTTATCTCAATAATTCCGCCAATGACATCATCAGAGTAACGAACCATTCTAAGTAAACATTTAGTTATTAATGTCAATACATTCAAATCCAAGCAAATTCCTTTTTATCCTACTTTGTTTTACTTCCACTTCAGATATTTCTAATTCACTTCCAGCTTGTACGCAACGGCCGCATGCTAAGTATCCGAACTAGGCTATTAGGCTATCAGAGCATTAAGGTACTGCCGATCAAAGAGTTTGTCAATATGGCCGCTTCCTTTCTGGAGGGCTGATTGTTTATTCCGTAGTTACGCAAAATTTCATATTAACATATCTTTGATGTTATAATCTGCAGAGTATAAAGAAAATATTCTGGAGAAGAGAGTTTTGATTATTACTGATCGGTTCTTGAATAAGAGCGGGATAATGTTTTGTTATTCGTTGTGTCCACGGATCAGCAAGAAACTAGGATGTATAGTGATGCGGATCCTTATTAACATGTAGTTACATTTTACAGATCATTTCACTGTTCCAAAATGTCTACTTCCGATTATCCAACAGCGACAAATGAACCAAGTAAATTTACCATTGTAGGAGCTACTTTTATACCACAAGTAACAGATTTCCAATCCACATTTCATAATAACACAAACTGTTCTTCCACCGTTCTCCTCACACCTGGCGAGCTGATACAAATTTGTGCCGACACACTATGTTCCAAACAAGAAACATATGTCTATCAGTTCTGTAAACTGCATTATCCTCAGCTGGAATTCATTATCGAACAGGAACTTCTTTATTCAGACGCACATGTATCCGACGCATCACGTGTAATTTTAACCATTCTTTTAGTTGCTATCATGGTGACATCGTTGGTTGGTAACTCACTTGTGGTGCTAACTTTCATTACAAACAGACACATGCGCTCCACCACTAACGTTTTCATCGTATCTCTAGCAGTCAGTGACTTGACGTTCACCGTGACCTGCATTCCTCAAAACATAGGAGACGTTCTGAATAATTATTGGCAATTCGGACGTGTTGGATGCAAAATGATACCTTTCATCACAAATTTTACCGTAGCATGCAGTTCTTTGACGTTATGTTGTGTAGCCATTGACAGATACTACGCAATCGTGCATCCACTGAAACTAAACTTCCTGCAGGCACCAAGACGAGCCGCCATCTTGCTAGCCGTGGTCTGGATAATATCCTTTGGTGCTAGCATTCCCTATCTGATCATATATGATACTGAGACAGTTACGTCAAAGTGCTCTGAAGGAAGGCACGAAGTCTGTTATACACCGATACTGAAGGGAGGAAAGGAAGCTTTTGATGTTGGGTTCACCTTGGTTCTGCTCTTCGTAGTTCCCTTCATTTTCATGTGTGTGACATACGGCATTATTTGCTGCAAACTTTGGGGTCAACCTACTATTGGGGTAAGAGTTCCACGGGTACATGATGCGGGGCTCAGGCTGAAGAGAAAAGCTATAAAAATGCTAATTACTGTTATGCTACTTTTTGTTGTTTGCTGGAGTCCATTACTTCTCTTTAACGCAGCATTGGAGGAATTAACTCTTGAGGAAAATATGCATAATATTAGCCTTTCAAACATTCATTGGAGGGCGTATCTAAAGTGTCTTGCATTGAGTAGTTGCTGTGTAAATCCTGTGGTGTATTCATTCATGAATGAGAAATTTAAGAAAGCATTCCTGAATCTTCTTGCTTGCCGGAAAGTGCGCGTGTATCCCGTGTCTTTCGAGCGTGCAAACCCAATGCGTATATCCGCAGAAAGCCGGAAGACAACTACTCAGCTTGAACCTCCGATGCAGGAGAGTCAGCAGACTTCAGAAACGAGGGTGTAATAGAACCCAGTTTTATTGTTGGTAAGAACGTTTAAAAAGCGAAACCTTTTTTGCTCGAAATAAAACTTGTATTATTCAAACCAAAAAGATAACATTTTGTCAGAAAGCAAATTAGCTACTAGCAAAAATAGAAAACAAGAATCAGTGAATTACCTTAGGTAAACAAAATCATGCTGCACGTAGAATGAGTGAGGACAAAATAGTATCATACGGAAAAGTAACTTCAAAGTGTTCAATAAATATCTAAGTAATTGAAGCTTCATCTTACGCCTTAAACGTGTTTGAGAGAAATTTTTTATTATTTTAAAAAAACACAACTGAAACAGGTTCTATTGAAAGCCGATGTTTTTTTACACGTAGATTTAGACATGAAATGGTATCTGAAGTGCAGTTTAGTTTCGACTTGAACCTGAAATTTCGAAAATGTGACATGAAGAAATAATAATTAATAACCACAACATGGTTTTTGACAAATGGATTGTCAAAGCTTGAGATCCAGTTTAGTTTCGATCCGTAAAGAAATATTTGTAAAACTGGATCAAAATCGCAAGATACGTTCGAAACATGTACCGCTCTGCAATACGTCATACAATCTTAGGGTATGGATTTCCTTTCCCAATTTCCGTATAAAATCTAATACATATATTTGTTAAATACAAAGCAAGAATAATATATTTCATATGTGTCTAATTTTAGTTAACTTACTTTCCTGAGTACCCCCTTTGAATTTGTCTAAGAGCTTGAATTCAAGTACGAGTTCATTCTTTGTCGAGATAACGGAACCGGAACTTGTTTTCAATATTTGCTACTCAGGACTGAATGCAAACTCAATACAACTAAAATAATTTCTTAAAAACTTATTTTTTTTAGATATAATGTAATCTGCATGGATGTATCATTCTGAGTTTTCAAGTGAAATTTGAATCCTTTTTAGTGAAAAACGAACACCACCTCCCCCGTTCACATGCTTTCTAATCTATATTTAGTTTCACCTTCACCAGCGTCCCCTTCCTCCAAGTACAAGATATTAGCAATTAAACGTTTGTACACATCGACATACCACGCCCAACTAAATTATTCGTTTTATAAACTCTATACTTAATGGTGTATTATGGTTATGAGACACTAATCTCTCTCTGGGCACAATACGGAGAGAGAGAGAGAGAGAGAGAGAGAGAGAGAGAGAGAGAGAGAGAGAGAGAGAGAGAGAGAGAGAGATAATATACGGGCTTTCTCAATATCTATCTATTTTCTTTTTATCTCTCTCTCTCTCTCTCTCTCTCTCTCTATATATATATATATATATATATATATATATATATATATATATATACATATATATATATAGATGTATATATATATATATATATATATATATATATATATATATATATATATATATATATATATATATATATATATATATATATATATATATATATAAAACAAACGTTTTTGATCAAAAAACACCTGACTGGCCTTAAACAAAACAAACCTTTACAAGAAGCTAAGTTACACGTTTGAGTCTCTTAGAATATTTTCTGATTCTATTCTTTTTGGTAAAACTTTGCGTCCGTATGTAAATGACTGTAAAGTATTTTGAAATCAGGATACATGTTCGGGGTCAAATTACATTTTATTGTACAGTAACATCTCTGTCCAAGTCTGAAATTATGCCCACCTTTACTATATATTGCCCCATTCTCGTGGCACACAACCGACTCATAAAGGCATATTTATTTACTTTCAAACGATGAAATAAATATCATCTTCAATTCCATTAGCTCTGACAAAAATTGAAGAATTAAATTAAAAATAAACGTTTCAAAGTAGCTTGCAGTATATAGTACTTCTTAAAATCCTTACTGATCACGTGATGTTAATGTAAAGGTGTCCCTGACAGCTAAACGCTTTATTTTAGCTACCTGTTTTGTGGAATAATATTTGAAATTTTTTACACAATAGATTTAATACACTGTAAACGTGTCATTGACAGCTAAACGCTTTATCTTAGCTACCTGTTTTGTGGAATAATATTTGACATTTTTTACACACTAGATTTAGTACACTGTAAACGTGTCATTGACAGCTAAACGCTTTATCTTAGCTACCTGTTTTGTGGAATAATATTTGAAATTTTTTACACAATAGATTTAATACACTGTAAACGTGTCATTGACAGCTAAACGCTTTATCTTAGCTACCTGTTTTGTGGAAAAAATATTTCAAAATGTTTATGCAATAGATTTAATACAAAGCACAAAACAAAAATGCTTAATTTTCCTAGAACTTAACTGTAGGAATTCCAAAAGGGATTGAGCTGTATAACGCCATCGTTTACTTTCCGTATATATATATATATATATATATATATATATATATATATATATATATATATATATATATATATATATATATATATATATATATATATATATATATTACCTACAATGACAAACTCTCTTCGCTTTTATTAAGGAATATATGGTACTAACTCTGAGCCTATACCATACCAGCCAGGCAAGGTTCTGGTGAAGGTTGGGTGTTTCCACATTTCTTTATCTGGTATATAGCAGTGATATGTTACAGTAATTAGAATATTTCACTTTAGGCATAACCATAAGATCAATTCATCTGCCAGAGCTTCCTTAACTGAGAGCCACCTCATAGCAATTGCCTCTATTCATTGCACGCAATCCTTGACATCGTTCACTTGTATTCGTAACCAGGAATTTAACAATCATTGAGAATAAGAACTGCATCGTTATCTTCAAAGAGAGTAGAAAGACGAGAAACTATATATTCAAATGGAAAATCTGCTTAAACATTATTCCGATTTTCCAAACCTCCGGACACTTACCTATGAAACCTGACATAGTTGCGTAAGTAAAGGAAAAGAGCAAAACTGGAAACCTGATAAAAGCAAGCACACTTGCCTTTTCAAAGTCGTATGCCTGAGATTATGTTATCCAACTGAATAATGTTCTGAAAACGTATACCGTTACCTGGAGGAATGACCGTGTTAAAAAGCAGGGATCAAGGCAAACGGAACAGAGCCTTACTTTGTTATTATGTTGAATTAAAAAATAATATTTGCCACGTAAAGGATGCAACTGACCTCTGCAGGGCAAGGAATTATCTTTTATGAAAACTTTCGATTCACAGAACACGTCCCGTCAGCCACGTTCGTTTTACATTGAACTTTCGATAGGCTGTTCAATCCGTATTCTGGTAATCTGATATCTGTTTTTTTGCAGGCAATGGAAGTGATTGAAGTATGGATATTCTAATTGCATCAGAGTTTATGAGGGTTCATTCGTAAGGAAGATTACCGATATCAATTCCACTCAAGATTATGCACATGGGCGCCAGATCATAATGGCAAGGGTTTCACCTCCAAATATGTTTTGACCTACGTCCGTAAAGTATAATTGCTGACCACTACATGTTTGTCACCCCTTCTGAAAATAGTTCTGCATATATTAGCGACAAATAGACCATGAAAACGAGACACTATTTCTTCAGAATATCTTCCTGATTTTGATAAACTTCAACGGATTGGGAGGGGGGAATTAGGCCTAAAGTCTTCATTTAGAAATGTCACCTCTTATAAAATTCGCACCGTTTGACAGGACACTAGAATAAAATTCTTTGGTCATTTCTTCCACAATTCTAATCGCATCTACTTAGATCATCTTGACATAATTTAAACGAACTACGACGGAAGCCTGGAACTACTATCTATCAACCCGAACTACATACATTCCGTTTGTTTTACTTTCATTTTGTATAGCCATTTACTTTTTGATGTGGGGGATATCTTATTTATTTGCAAAGAAAATAAGCACCCTTGGTAGTTCGTGCGGACAGTCATCCATTTCGTGTCCAGAACCTACGTTGCTTCACTTGTTATTTCTACTTGGCATGTCGTTAGAGATAGTAATACATCAAAGTCAATTTTCAGAATAGAATTGTTATTGGTTGGTTGTTTTTGTTGATCTACTTGACTTTTATCTATCACTAGTATTCGTTTTCCTCTAATTTTTCTTTTTGTTATTCACTTTTTATATCTTACATACTTCTCTGTTTTGAAGGGATTGTATTTGATAGCACAATCAACAGTTTTATTTCCTGTAATTTGTGTCAGCACCATTTGTGGGAATTCCTGATAAACTGTTATGAGAAAGAGTGATATGTGCTAGCGATATCCTAAATAAGAACGTATATTTATACTGTCATCCAACATCAAGGTGAACATTTACATTTGTGACACTGTTAGTAAACAATTTTCAACAGACAAGAACTAGCTCCTGCTTACATAAATATAAATGTATCAATTCCAACATATAAAAGTAAAGGAATTTATAAATTTCAAGAACACTTGTACGCAAATTATAAATGCTCAATTCAGCTAATAGATGACTTATTTCTCGACAAAAACGAAAACATGTTAATATATATTTAAGATTGCTTTTATTTTTATTAATGATCCCAAAAATCTAGCAACAACTCTGCCATATGTCATCTGAACGTTCGACCGTCCAAGTGTTCGGAAGACACAATCACGTTAGCAGATATACTTTTACACTGGCTCCGCATCCCTGACGACAGAGCCATCAATATATTCCGTCTTTTCTATATATCCTTCTCTCCGTTCGTCTTCATCTTTATTATTAACATGTTGTATGCGTGAGTATGAATACAAGCGCTGAATCAAAGTTGGAACCTGACGTTTGCTTTTGCTAAATTGTTTCAAAGAACAATAGAATATTTTCAGGATATTGTCACGCTTAAAGAGATATATACCGTCACAACAATCATCAGCATAGCATGATATCGTACTCAAATATGTTATGTCATTAGCTTTTATTGTTTATTTCGTTTTATGATACGATGCAAAACAGATGATCAATACATTTTCTATTTACACTATTGTTTTCCACCAAAAATTTTGATTCCATAAATACTGATATTGGGACTTGATTATACAATACCTTCGTCAGTCATACTCTTGCTAACTTGGAAATAGTACCTTCAATACGAAGTTTCCGTCTGCTTTTTAATTTTAAATTTGTATGTGGTACCTTAACATGTAATAAAATTAACACCAGCTCACAACATATCGGTCTCAAGTTAATTACTTTCTCGTTAGGCGATATGTCCACGTACTTTCAGCAATACAATAAATCATTGTGTGTAAAAAAAAATATGTCCTGAAAATATATTTAATTTAATGTGGAATTGAAACTTATTTCAGCCTGTTGAATTGTTTCAATTTAATGTTATTGTTGTTGGGCTTATTATTATCATCCCCTGGCAACGAAATATTACTGTCAGATGGCAGGTTTCATATCTGGAAGTAAACATGAAAGAAAGCAAACCGACTTAACCTTTACAAAAACAGTTTTATTACTTAAATTCCAGCATGATACCAGACAATCTGATGCTGTCCTCCAGTCCTGTTAAATTTACTTGGTTAGGGTCGCGTCACGTGATGCTCTCTTCATGTCCATTTTACTTTATTCAGTTAGAATCATGTCACGTGATGCTCTCTTCTAATCCTGTTAACTTTTCAGCTATAATCATGTCGGGTGAAGCTCTCGATCTGCTGACGGAATCATCCCTATCACATTGTAGAATGTACCTAATATAATAAACTATTCACGTTAAATACTTTTGCCATTATTGAATTGTAAGTACATATAAGTTGAACAACCTCAAAGCAAATGATAAGGTGTTTTATTGATTTACTTGTTTTAATTTTAAGTCTGATATTTAAGTCTAAAATAAGAAAGCGATAGAAAATGCGTTTTGTCATCGTGTGCAAATGCATTGAGCTTATATTTGCTGTGACCACATTCACAGGTGAATCATTGATGATTTCCCTCCCTAAACATTTCATTTTGTTTAACTGTAAATTGAATTTAATCTTCATGAGTTTACGTATTCTTCATATCTCAATTTGCATTTCATTTTGCATTTCCTCAATCATCTTTACTTTATTGCATTTGTAACAATGTGCAAATGAGTTTAATTCCGTTATTCAGTTTCAGATTAAAATGCTTCTTGATGTTAAATTAATGTTCTTAAGAAAAGACTTTTTTTTAAAATATGTATGTCTCCACACTGTCAAAGTTTGTGAACGAAGGTTCATAAAGGTGTTTAAAGTCGACACGGCCTTCATTATCTCTCTGAAAAATGAAAAGCGGATTGTATTATTAAGCGGAAATCGTGTGCAGTTGTCACGTGCTTATAACTTCTATGTATAAAAAGCTCAGAGGATTAGATGTCAACATGACTGCATAAATCAAACTCTGATTTGAATATCCATTACATGTATTTCATTCCAAATCATACACACTACTTTGAAGTCGTTGACATTGTATTTGCATTTTCCCAGCTTTACTTAGATGTCGCTGGCATTTAAGACGTGTTTTAATGTTATCTCTTTTTATTTATTACTTAATATCATTTTTTCTTACCAAGCACAGAGCATCAGTAAATTTGTCATATTGTGTGCCATTTCAAGAGTGATATTTATGGATGTATTTGCTTTTCGACTATCTGACGTTGTGATCGACATAAATTCACATGTCGTGACATGTCACATAAATTCACATGTCGTGCATGTTTTAAATACATAAGTTTCTGTTGTGCGGTTTTTATTTTCAGCACATGTCAGTTTCTATAAACTCATTAAAAACTCAATTGCTTCTCCTAAATACTGCAATGTATGTTGTGTGCTTCCTCTATCTCTATTTGTGGTTTTTGTCTCTAATGGTAATGTGTACTTTTGTTTCTTTTATATATCTAATTCCATGATCATCGTACAATTTTGATTTTCCGACTATATACAATTTCTTTTAGTCCATTTCATGCTAATATAGTTAAGGAATTTCACAGGTAATATTTTCTATCAACAGAGATCATGCCTGTTACTAAATTATCATTTCGAGGCTTCGATTTTGTAAGTGACTGGACTGCCTTAAAGAACGTGCCTATATTATAAATTTTGAATCTGTAAAGTTAAAACGGTAGCCAATTGTAACACGTGTTTGTTATTTTTAACGTCTGTTTAATAATTTTTAATTTAGACTTTCCAAATTTACCAGTCCTTAGACATGCCCATGCTGTTTTTCGTTTTTTCGTCAACTTATCTTCTGTTTTGGCCGTTTCGCGACAATGAGTTGTACTACATCCCTCAATTAAATCTGATAAGACATCCCAATGTCCGTTTCAATCTGTGTATGATATATTCACCTTCTAGTATTAATGGCATGTAGAGCATTTCCACCACATGTGCCTTTTTATTTGTATGCGTTTATGCTTTGCATATTTAATTTGTATTTGTTAGTGTTTTTCTCCGTAATTATAGGTTATATTTAATTGTATTTTAGACTTGACCTTGTCCAATATAAAGTTTACTGTGCGCCTGACAAGAGATATTGATTTTGTTTTAATCTGTAAGCAATACTGACTAGGTTTTTTTCTCTAGTAGCATGGTTAAATATTGGGATCATTATCAATAAAGTTGACCATGTTTATTTGCGTCTTTGTCTTTTCTTATTTCGATCACTATTCGAATTTAGTCTGACCTTTACTCAGTATGATCGGATATATAACTGTATTGACTACCATTTGAGGTTTAATTCGTAATAATGTAAGTTCTCGTTTAATTTTGACCTTGTTTTCTAGGAAAACAATTAATTTGTAGAATTTTACAAAAGTTAACGATTTTCTTGCTTTTGAGTTACTTAGTTTAAGACCGCAGAATCGGATTAGTTCGCTCAAAAGTTTTTAGTGTTTTCCATTTCAATCAAATCCTGAACTTTTATTGCAAACATTTTGTTTTTCTTTAATCGCACTGTATCTCATTCAACTTTGTCTTTTAGAAACACTGAGAAAGTTTTGTGATTTATCCAGATTGTGATATTAAAGAAAGAGCAGCCTAGCACATTTATATTGGTTTTGTAGACACAAATCAATTACCAGTAAATTAAAAATGTTTGTTCAGCAATTGATTTTAATAGCTGCAAGTTTTGACCACATGATTTGATTTTAAAGGAATAGTTTTCAAATTCAAGCATTACCTGAAACTATTCACTATTATAAATGTATAAGTAGGTTTTTTTTTGCACAATTTAATCTACTAGAGTTCATTTAGTACGTTTGCTACTCAATTTAGTAGATTTCGCAAATGAAAATAAAGTCATCGTATATTTTATTTCTCTACATCGTATTTTGCTCGTTTCGGAACTACAAACATTAAGCATTTATTCTCCACGTTTTTGAAACAAAACAGTTCTGATAATCTCTTTTTCTGACAAACATTTGTATTGCCCAATATTTATATTAATGATACTCTGACAAAGTTCTTGTATTATCTAATAATTATATGAATGATGCAGGGGCCCCAAGTGGCCGAGTGGCCACTGTCCGTTACGGATGACTGCCATATCATCTCTGCGTGCGTTCGAGTCTCAAATTCGGCCAAAGTGGGTATGTGAGAAAGCTTGCCAATTGCTTTTCATGGGTCGGTGGTTCTTTCCGGGGGTTTCTGGGTTCTTCCTCCACCATTAATACAGGCCGCCATGTATAGCCTATATTGTGCTGAAAAATGGCGTTAAACCATAAAAAACAACAAAAAAAAAACATGAATGATACGGCAAGAGGTAAACAAGTCGAGATTTGCTGTCCAATATGAATCATGTACTTTAATAAAACCCGTATTACCTCGGATGGTACTTATGTTAATCAACACACGACTTTCTGATGATGGAAACCGGATTATCTAAGAGATCGGTCTTTAGAAGATGTTATATGTCTAGGCTCTTACAAAACATAAAAGGTAAAAGGTGATGACAACATACCTTGTAAACTTTAACAACAAAGTTATTTCCTTAGAACAACAAAATCAAATAAGAAAAAGAACCTATGCTTTTACGAATATAATCCAAAAGTAATCCAATATTTAAAACGTAGAAGTATTAGTAATAACAGGCCTTAAACAAACTGAGTTCGAATCCCGATGACATCCGAACTGGAAGGCGATGACTAATGCTGTTGTCAGCGTGTATTCATGTGTCAACAGTTATTTGTTGAATAAGACAAAATAGTATTCCAGTTTGATTTTGGTATAAATTTCAATAAATGTCTTTGTCCAAGAATTCATTTAGAGCACTAGTTTTTCCAGGAAAAAATTATCTCATGAAAAGCAAAAGATGGATGAAAAATACAATACGTAGCCCCCAAACTGGTCACAACATTAAACACTTTGACCTCTCAAGTGTTATGGCTAGAATGACTATTATTTCTCAAATACAAAATCTAGCAACAACGCAAAACAATGCCTGGATGTGGGTCATTCCTATGGAAAAAAAACCTAATTGATACATGTTATTTGACATGTAGGCCAGATATGGAATCGATTACACTTTATAAATCGTACTCTGAGAAAGATTATAAAATTTTTGTTTACTAGAAACCATCAAGGTTTTGAATCAAGGTCAGGAACTAGGTCAGCATTAGATACACAGTTTGTGTTAATTGTTTACTTTGAACCCAATATTGGCGCTAGTTGTATAAAATGTATCACTCATATTTAATGTTTATTGCTGATACCAAACTCGTCAAAAATGGACTGGTGGTTTCATATATAAGTTTATATCTGTTAGAGTTTTTAGTGTTTCATGTGTTCCGGAACAATTGTCAATTGCATTCATATAATATTGTAATATTGATGCAGTTTCTGATCAAAGTTATGATGATCTTTGGTTTTGTACCTATGTAGAAGTGCTAAAACAGTTTCGCACCTCGTTGCAAAAATGCAAAAATAAACAACAAAAGGAATTCAATACTCTTCAAGTAGAATCCCAATAATTAACGTTTGTTTGTTTAAAGATGTTAAGCTTTGAATAACCACCACTGTAATGCTTCTATAGACCCCGACCTAGCTATATTGACTGATTCAATCAACGCAAGTAATGCGTTAACGAAAATGAAAGGTTTTTCATTTTCATGTGAAAACTGTCATTCATTTGACAATCTATATTATTTGAATCATCGGATGTATAATACATTTATATGTCGGAACTTCATTTTCTCGATAAAGAAACAATTACAAGTAACTCGAGGATGTATGCCTTAGAACATATATAATAAAAGAAATGTTATATTTGTTTATTTGAGGTTACTCATTTTGGATTATACCAAGTAACTGCTACTTTTGTCTACTAGAAATCCTAATTATTTTGCTAGATGTGACTATTTATTCAATACTCAATTCAAGGTAAACGAAAGGGACATGTATTCCATTTCTGCAACAGTATATGAGCACAAATACCTATTCAAAAACATGAAAACGAACGAACTCATCGAGATGTCTTAGAACATTCATATTCTATGCATTTAAACTGTACACGGTAAAACTGTCAAGAAACAATGTTTAGCTTAGTGTGTGAAACGCAACTATACCATCAACGCAATAAATTTCAAAGAAGCTGATGTCATCGTGATTGATTCAACATATATGTGATTTTCATTATAGTTTAGCTTGTTAAATAGATTTATTATTGATGATATATTAGTTTTTAGTAGATACGGGGATGTTTCACAACGGATGTAAAATGAATATATATGAATAAATGGAGATAACCAATTTTTTTTAAAATCTTATGTATAATGCATATTTTAAAAACTAAAACTAAAATACTAAGATTTGTGTTATTCACGGATCTTCAATATTTTATCACAAGACAGTTTATGTAATAAAATAATTGTGGTATGAATAATAAATATAATCAAACTTTTCATAAATAATTAATCATGTTTTAATGAGAATTAAATTAAAAAAGAGGTAATACATTTATTTGTATTATATTAGTTTATAAGTTATTTTGTAAATTAGATCAATATACAATTAATGTTGACTAATTGTAAAAAGTGACATACAAAAATGATAAATGAATGTCGTATAGTGCTTTGGAATTTAGACCTTTTGGATGAATCGTATTAAGATGGTGATTCCAAAAGGTTTCCTTTAGCAGACGTTCCATCACAGAATCAGCTATAACAATAGGTTGAAAGGAGAAATCTTGCACAGTATGGGAAATCTTGTTCAAATGTGCGGCAACATGTGATGATAATGATTAATCGATTTAATGTTTATGTCTAATCTACGTTGGTTCATATAGATATTTGTTGACTGGTTTAATCAATATTTTGGATGCCACACGTTCTGCATGTAAACAAATAAATAACATGTGATGTTGTACAGTTAGTATCACAACTAATATTAAAAGTTTATTTCGTATTATTGCTTTTGAAACAAATATTTTCTTTAATTAAAGATTATTGCTAACATATAGGTCATTTACATTTAGTTGACGATCCTTTTTATGTTATTTTTCTAATTTAGAATTAAATAGGAAATCTTTAAGATTTTAAGTCTTTTCATTATCAAGTGTCGGTTTGCTTTTATTTAACGACTTAACACTTGCTTTACTTAATAATTTTAACCAATCCCAATATTTTTTGATACTCTTACATATATTTGACAAACTTGGATTATATTCAGTAACAAAAGAAATGAAATCTTTATTATTTTTTTTTTATTTTTTCTTTGTAATAAATCACGTTGTTTAAGAGAAAATTCTTTTGGATATCGGTATTAATGATGTTAATATGGTAATTTTATTAATAAATTGCTGACCTATCTATGTTAAAGATGATTTAAAATCAGTGT
The DNA here is from genome assembly GCA_029339505.1 of Unio delphinus. Taxonomy (NCBI): domain Eukaryota; kingdom Metazoa; phylum Mollusca; class Bivalvia; order Unionida; family Unionidae; genus Unio; species Unio delphinus. The sequence goes on along the minus strand of JAQISU010000129.1, from coordinate 2,366,348 downwards.
CATCCGAAATAATTCTTCCATATCTTTTCGCTTGATTATATTGTATCCATTATTACATGATATAGGATGGCATGAAGATTATTCAATATATTGATACATATCCGTGTTTTTAACATGAACCTTGATGAATAATGATGTCATCAATTTCATTTTTCATGACATCATTGATTTAGACATATTGAAGGTATTATTGTCGGATTTAATTTTTTTAAATAGTCTAGAAAAAACTACGAATTGTCATCTAAAATGAATGGACTCTAAATCATAAAAATATCGTCTAAATATGTTAAACAAACACACGGTTTTAAAAGGCATTTATTTAGAAAATCATTTTCTAATTTCCCAATAAATAATGATGCGTAAGAAGGTGACATAGTACTAACCATTGTTGTTCCTAACGTTTGGAGATAGTTTGTATTACCATCTTTAACAAAAAAAACATGTTCTTTCGATAGTTTTCATGTATATTCGGTTTCTTCAAGATAATATGTATACGCTTCGATACCATTGTGTGGCATATTCGTCTAGAGTGAAAGCACATGAAATCTAACCATGAGAGAATTTTCGGCTAGTTTCGGTAAAGATTTCAATATAATAATGAAATTAAACTTATATTTGACAGACGAAGGTAGCGATTTCATTATTGGCTGTAAAATATTATCAATTTTATGAGATAAATAATTTGTAATTGAGTTAAATGATGCAATAATGGGTATACCTGGATATGATATAGGCATTTTGGGTAGAACCTAAAACTATGATGTGCGTAATTTCTTTGGGAATACATCTAGTTCATCATATAAGGAGAAATTATGTTAAGCGATTTCATTAATTCATTGGCTTATCTTCATTTTGACTTCTTTGGAAGGATTATAGGGCATACATGATTAAGAATATGAAATACAAAAATATGATTCAACGTTATAATCTCTCTCTCTCTCTCTCTCTCTCTCTCTCTCTCTCTCTCTCTCTCTCTCTCTCTCATTTAAAACTGTATTAGTCGTAAAGTCCAAATGCAAACTATGTATGGTACATAATATTCATCTTGAACTCAAGATGACAGACAAACGTAGCTCTGTGTGTGTGTGTGTGTGTGTGTGTGTGTGTGTGTGTGTGTGTGTGTTATAACTCCCAAACTTGACTTCAGCGAAGGGCCAGTTTTGACCTGTTGTCAATTTCGGATTTCCATAGCAAAACAAGAGAGTTATTATATTCGTAGCAATTTAAGAAATAAGAGTGCAAATGAACTGTGTAGAACTAATATGAGTGAAATGGATATTCTTTATATTAATCAATATGTTACAAAGGGAAATTTATTTTTCTTACACAAATGTAACTGACATGTTGTTGGATCCTTACAGTAAGAACGAATTTATCAAAAGAATATCAATGTTATAATTCTATTCCTGATGAAAAAAAAATGCAAACACACCCAACTGACTTGTACAACATATGGAATTATTGTCAATCGGGGTTGTCTCAGATCAGATGACTTAAACTCAAGTACAACTTACAATCTTACCTGTCAGCAAACAAAAGCGGAATATAGTTCTTAGTTATGTTTAATAAAGCACGATATCTTAATTGTAAAGCTTGAAACGACGCATTTTTAATTATTGTGAACAAAGATCATGTTAAAAAATGACAATCCAGATAAATCACATTGTAGCCAACTAGGCTTCTCCTTTATTTTCTCTCTCTCTCTCTCTCTCTCTCTCTCTCTCTCTCTCTCTCTCTCTCTCTCTCTCTCTCTCTCTCTCACACACACACACACAATTAAAACTGTATTGGTCCTAAAGTCAAACGGCAAACAATGTCTAATAAATAAACTTCATCTTTAACTGAAGATGAGAGACAAACGTAGCTTATGTGTGTACGTATCTACGTGTGTGTGTGCGTTTGTGTGTATGTCTGTGTTTGCGTGTGTGTAATTGTGTGTTTGTTCCTGTGTGTGTATGTGGGGTGGGTGGGTGAGGGGTGTAATAATTCCCAAACTTGACTTCAGCATAGGAAAGCTTCTTGATTCTCTCTCTCTCTCTCTCTCTCTCTCTCTCTCTCTCTCTCTCTCTCTCTGAACTGAACTGAACTGAACTGAACTGATTGTCTAATGACAGGTATATCTGACATTTTATGCTTTTCTTATCTTATTAAGTGTGCAAATATTACAGCAAATTAGGTAAAATCTTTTTTAACTATTTGGATGTTAGTGTATCTTTCCTCTAAGAGAAAAACATGTAGAATCAGTTTTAAAACTATATTCAAATATATCGTACGCTTGGTTGTATGCCGATAGTTTAAACTATCAGAGATACATTTTAGTCGGACAACTGGCGCCAATGTTGGATACAAACATCAACAGAAAATAACGCACGTAAATATTTTGTTTAATCTAATTAGTCGTGATTAGAATGCATTACAAAATAGACAAAGAAAACACACGTAACTCTTTTGTTTTAAATCTTTCTTTTTTGTGTAGTTTTGTATTTGTTTTTGTCTCTTTTGAGACACATGTGAACCAAATTCAGTAAAATAAAGATGGTAATAATGAATTCGGAAAAAGGATAAATATAAATTGTGAATATAGTAATTAAAACTACTAGGAAGAATACAGTTGTACGTTGCATCCGACAAAGTCAGCAAAAATTAATTAGATTAACCAGTAAGATAGGTAAGTAACGCTCGCAGAGGTCAGGTATTTTCAGTTGGTATTTATGCATTGAAAACTACGCAGGAATTGGCACAGGTTTGAAGAATGAAGGTTCTGCAAAACGGTCAAATGATGGAAATAATTTACGTTTCTGCTTAGCGACATCAGGTTATAAAAGTTTATGAGTCGCAGTTTTTGCTTGCACCTGAATCAGGTCTACCCTGAACCGACTGTTTTATTGCAAATGGCTTTTATTATGAACATTTTAAATGTCCACTTGTATCTCACGGCAAAACAGAGTTCACGCATGTTATGCCTGCAACGATTTCAAAATGTTTTCTTTAAAGAATGGGACATGTGTATGTAAATCGACTGACGAAAAATTGCAACAAAGTATTTCGTAGTTGAAGCAATTCATTTGCATTTATCAGTCGTGCTATAACAAGCATTGAATTTTTTTTATGGAAAAGATCAATAATTTTCACTATATCAATAGCATTTAATCACTTGAAAGATGGATTACATGGGATTAACGTGCAAGGTGCCCATGCAACGTAATTCTTGCTAACGTTAGGTTATTAATGAAGGAATTTAAATTGTTATGTATATTTGGTTTAATTTTTATTTGAAATAACTGTTTCTTTGTTAGTTTTAAATTTGTTTGCACTGTAACTTTATTTGCTGGAATAGAAGTTCTGACTGTTTTTGTTTTATTTTCAGAATAAATAACTAATAATATAAACTTTTTTTATCTAATGCTGACCAAGTTTCTGACCTTGATTCAGAACCATTTATCGTTTCTAGTAAACAACTTTTCATCAATTGTTCTCAGAGTAAAATTGATAAGGGTAATCAAGGCCATATCTGTCCTACGTGTCAAATAGCATGTATAAATTAGCTTTTTCTAGAGGAATGACCCACATCCGGGCATCTGTTTTGCGTTTTAGTTGAATTTATTATCGATATTTTGAGACATAATAGTCATTCTTGCCATACACTTTAGAAGTCAACGTATTTAATGTTGTGACCAATTTTGGGGCTAAATATTAATTATTTCTCTAACATTATTTGTTACCAAGAGATTATTTTCCTTGGAAATACTTTTGTTCTAGATTAATTCTTGGACAAAGACATTTATCGAAATTTATACAGAATTCAAACTGGAATATTATTTTCTCTGATTCAACTAAGAACTGTTGACACACCAGTACGACGCTGACCATATAATACGCCATCGCCTTTATAACGTCCCCTACTTACTATAAAGGATTGTTAATTGGATTTAGCTACAATATCTGGGTGTCACGGAATTCTATAAATCCTTTTATTTATTAAGTAAGTGTATTCGGGTTTCCTTTTAATGTACAGTGACGTTCAAGATTATTGGGAAGAAATAATGCAATACGAGCCCACACAGGCAAGAAAAATTAACAAATTTAATCAAACAAATTAATAGTGGTAATTTCAATTTAAATTCATCGATATCAATTTGGATTTACTTCATCATCATAACAAGTGGTGAAAAGAGCGCGATATCTTCGACTGATTGCATCACCTTCCTCTCGATCGCGTTCCAACGCTTTCTAATACTTCGAGTCTTCCTTTTTCGACTTACATGTCATGCTTGGACTTCCTAGATATTGCTCTATACTCGTATCACTCCTTTCCTTCAGGACTTTACTCGTCCCTTCTCTTTATTTTTCGGACTCAGTCTCGAGTCTCCTTTACCGCGGAAACATGTTTCTTAAAAGCCCAAATTATCCCTAAATCGCCGTATGTACCACTTTCTAGATGTATATAATATTCCTTCACTTAATTACTCAGATTACACTTGCCATTCAGACACTGCTTAAAGATTATCTACGTAGTACCTTGATATGAATTACCACGTGACGACTCAATCAAAAAAATGTACCGTATGCAACTACATATTCGATTACTATTGCATACAAATCACAGATCCTTACTCACTTACAGATTATTTAAACATTACACAAGCAGTTAACTCACTATAATAAGTATCGTTCTAACACTGGAAATTATTTAATATTTATTTAGAACCCTATAAATTTTGCACACATGAGTATTTGGATTGCATGTAGTCAATATTGCTAACTAAAAACTGTAAAATGTGAAAAATAAATGTCATAGAAACTCTAGCATCAACACATTTCCATGAAAGTGAGTAAGATAAATTGCATGACAACTCTAGCATCAACGCATTTCCTTAAAATTCAATAAACAATAAATATGCAACCTAGTCGTATCAAACAGATTTCCATAAAACAAACAATAAAATAAATGGAATAGTACGTTAAACTAAAATTGCGTACCTTTATATTGTTAATTTTAGAACTTGTGCATCCAGCATCCAGAGTCACCTGGTTCCTTTCTCTTTAAACGAGAAATACAATACTCTGTGATAGGCTTCCTCGGAATCAAGCTTAACTCTCAGAAAATTTCAGACTAAAGAATTTCGATCAAGGTTGTCACCTTACATTCACATTACTTCCAAGATCTGCGTCTTAATTTCATTTCACTAGTCCAATCATACAAAGTGGTTTCTAAAGATATTTCTTAAGACAATCATTTGTTTTCTCAATTGTAATCTCTGACCTACATTATTAAACCTTTCCTGTGAAGAATGACTTCATGACACGAATAGGAAGTACAACTGTCTTTCTTAGACCAGTTTTATGATATCCGGACGGAAAACTCGTATTAAAGGTATATTTCCCAAGGCAGCAAAAGAATCACTGAAAAAATGTTGAATAATCAAGGTCCCAATATCAGGATTTATGGAATCACAATTTCTGGCGAAATAAAACATATTGTCATATATATTGTTTTCAAATAAATTGTGTTTTACATCGCATCGGAGAACAAAATAAACGATAAACGCTAATGACGTATGTGATTCGAATACGAGATCATACTATGCTGATGATTGTTGTGACGGTATCTTTAATTTACAGCGTGACATGTTCCTGAAAATGTTGTATTGTCCATTGCAAAAATTTAGCAAAAAGCAAATGTCATGTTCAAACTTTGATTAAACCCTAGTATTAATACGGACGCATACAACAAGCAAAAAAAAATGAAGACAACGGAGAGAAGGATTTATAGAAAAGACGGAATATGTTGATGGTCGTCAAGGATACGGAGCCAGGGTAAAGAATATCGTTGTGTATATAAACAGTTTCTTCTGGTTTACTTATAAAGTTTTCATCAATTTTATCAGTATTTGCTTTTACAATGTCTGCCCAAGTGTGCTAGATATCCCAAGAATTAAGCTCTCTTTATTCTTTTTCAACACTTACAAACTGCTCTTACAAAATAGCTGTGATACTTGTGTCTATTTAGTTGCTGATGTCCATTTTATGTTCTCAATCTGCTTTTCATCTGATAAAAGGTTAACGTTCAGAGATTATATTTTCAAATCGAATTTCAATACCAGGTGCTTAGCTTTTTATTTGTCTTTTCTTTTGTGACGTAAAGAATCATTAGGGCACCAGTGGGATCTGTCGGGTTTTAATTATTATGTGATATTAATCACATATTTACTCATTTTCTCTTTGCGAGGCATATTTGGCCTATTTTATTCCCCAGGACTGCAGCTAAATTAATATATTCTTTCTGCTGTGTAGCGAATAGTCAAATGACAAGAATGAGAGTTTTTTCGTTTGAACTTTTTTTTGTGATAGTCTCACTCTTTTAAAACTGTGTGTTGATTAAACGGCTCCTTAGCTATCTCAGGGGACTTGCTCTGGTTTCTGTACATGGCATGATTATAACAGATATTTGAGATGTGACTCACGTTTCTTAAATGTTTCTGTAGGTGTTGTGTGTGAAATACTCAAATCCATAAAATACGAAGCAAAAGGTTATTTGCTAATTATTTTTTTAAAATTCACTCCTGTATATTATTTTGTATTTATTCTGAAATTTTTTTCCTAGAATTTGGAGCCCGTACATATTATTAAGATCTTTTCAGCTGATTGATTATAATATCTTATCTACAATTTCAGTAATCTGATTGATTAATTGAATTTAGCATTTATAATTGGTCCAATAAATTGATATTTAACATTTCTTTACTTAAATAATATGATGATTCGTTTAAATGTATGTATGCCAGATTTAGTTCATGTTTATTTAAAACAATTGCTAACCGTTACACATATGTAAATGTTCACCTTGATGTTGGATTAAATTGTAACTACACATTCTTATTTAGTAGATCACGGGTGACGTATTGGTAGCACATATCACTGTTTCTCATAACGTTTTATGGTCATTGAACGATAAGATTTTCTAATCCCATATCACTCTTTTACCGTGAAAACTTGCGTATGATCATAGGGTACCAATATTTCGCTCCTTCGATCAATCTTATTACATTCTGTCTAAACATATATGCTTTTCGAATGTGAATATATATCTTCAAATATAGTAGGCTCCACTTGTGAAACTCATAAAACTTCCTAAATTTGTATGATTAGCTCGGGCGAACATATTTCTTCAGAAACTATGTGCTGCTAGAAGGTGCAAAATAATCTGATTAAGACAAGCAATTCATTATTTTTTAAGAAAATATATCCAAGAGAAAAGTTTATTTGTTTAATTTTAAATTTGTCACAACTGTATTTTATTTTGTATTTATTCTTAAATATTGTTCCTAGATGATGAATTGGGACTAATACATATTTTCAATTTCGTATTAGCTAATTCATTCTAATCTCTGATTTACAAACACAGTAATTTGATGTATTAATTGAATTCAGCATTTATCATTTGCGTACATGTTTTTTTATATTTCTTCATGTTTATATCATAATTGATACACACACACACACACACACACACACACACACACACACACACACACATATATATATATATATATATATATATATATATATATATATATATATATATATATATATATATATATATATATATATATATATATATATATATGTATAAGTAAGATTTAGTTCCTGTCTGTTGAAAATTGTTTACTAACAGTGTCACAACTGTAAATGTTCACCTTGATGTTGGATGACAGTATAAATATACGTTCTTATTTAGGATATCACTAGCACATATCACTCTTTCTCATAGCAGTTTATGGTCGTGGAACGATTCGATTTTGATCGTCACATATCACTCATTTACCGTATCGTGCGTGTGATCATAGGGTACCAATATTTCTCTCCTTCTATCACTCTTATTACATTCTGTAAACTGTGAATGACTAAACGGTGCAAAACAGCCTGCTCAAGAGAAGCATCTCTTTATTATCTTGGGATAAAATTTCCAAAAGACTTGCTCCCTTGATATAGTACTTGATCAGAAATTCCCGCAAATTTTGACAAGAATAATTAGTGGAAAAACTGTCGATTGTACTGTCAAATGCAAACTCCTCACAAAAGAGAATTATGTAAGATATAAAAAGTGAATTAATAAAAGAAAAAATTAAAAGAACGAATACTAGTCATAGATAAAAGTCAAGAAGAACAACAAAAGCAAACAACCAATAACAGTTCTATCCTGAATATTGACTTTGATGTATTACTATGTCCAATGAAGTGCCAGTTAGAAACATCATTGTAAAGCAACGTTGGTAACATGACACAAAATGGATGATTGACTTCACGAACTAACAAGGGTACTTGTGTACTATGCAAATAAAAAAGATATTATCCCATCATGAACAACAACAACAAAACCAAAATAACTATACAAAAATGATAGTTAAATAAAACAGAAATGAAGCAGATCGGTTTCATAGTAGTTTCAGACTTTCGTTATAGTTCTACGAAGGAATGCAGTTCGTTTAAGTAGCCTAGAAAAGATCGAAGTAGATGCTATCATAATTGTGTAAGAAATAACGAAGAAATGTTCTATTGTCCTGTCAAACGGTGCAAATTTGTAAGAGGTGACATTTCCCAATGCAGATTTGAAGCCATTATTATCCCCACCCCCAATCCTTTGAAGTTGATCGAAATTAGGAAGATATTCTGAAGAAATTGTCTTGTTTTCTGTTTCTCCCTAATTTGTGCGGTACGTTATATAGTAATATTGTTATGTACGTTGGTGTGATTTATCATAACCTTTTTCTCATTTCGTGCTACGAGAAGGAATTACATTTAAGTTAAGAAATGTCAATGTCCATGGTAAGAGAGAGAGAGAGAGAGAGAGAGAGAGAGAGAGAGAGAGAGAGAGAGAGAGAGAGAGAGAGAGAGAGAGTTCCTTAAGATGGGTGTCACTACGATGATGAGACACAACTACCTCTGGGGAATGAGGTACGGAATCTGCAATAACAGAAGCGAGTCTTTCGTGCTTAAGAATGAAAAAACTTTATTTAAATAATTAATATACATATATTACAACATTTTTGAAATACATCTATAAAGCTTTATATCTAAAATACATGAAATACATATGAATTTACACTTTCCTTTTGAGCTTACCAACTTCATTCGTTTATATTGTTTCTACATTTTTAAATATAATATAAATAGCTAAATCTCAATTAATTTCATGAGAGCTAAAGAGTATAAAATGTAATAGCTGCGATTCATGCACAATCATTTCGAACAAATCTATTTTACTCATTTAAAATATAATACTTATTTGGAATATGTTACTAAATCTAATTCTCCGTTACTTAAAGAATACTTTACTTCAACATTGAATCTAAACATTAAGTTGGTAGCGAATGCGTCTTTTATAATAAAGGTTACCATAAATATAAATGAATATGAATTCTTTAAAACAGTGAAACATTCCATTACAATATATTATAGAATAAAAGAATTCAGTAAAAACATGTTGCAAACAAGTGATCTTTACCGTTAAAATCTCATACATTACAAAGTATTTATTCGTTAAAGAAGTTCACGAACATAGACGATTCTTAACTGCAGTTAGAGAGGCGAGTATTTCTGGCTTCAGAATGAAATAAAATATGGAGCGCAAAACGCACATCGCTTATACGTAATCCAGACGCAACCATGTGACCAATTATGATCATGCCTTACATATTAATGATCAATTTACTCTGATCAGAAAGAACCACATGACCAAATATGGTCATGCAACACATGCTGATGTTCAATTCACTCTAGCCAGAAAGAGGCTCTCATCGCTAATACAGGGTCGTCCATGTTTGTTTCAGTCATTCGACAAAATGTTTGCTGCATCAGCAGCTCACTCACCTAATTAAAACCACTCACCTAATAGGAATTCTAGGAGTAACTGAAAGTTTGAGGCATCAGCAGCCCACATACCTAATTGAAATCACTCACCTAATTGGGGTGGAGGGTGGGGGAGTGGCCGAGTTGTCTAAAGCGCTTTCCTTTACGAATCACTGCCATCTCACCTCTGTCTGCGTGGGTTCGAATCTCAGATTCGGCCACTGTCGTTATGTGAGAAGGCTTGCCTGTAGCTTCTCTTGGGTCGGTGGTTCTTTTCCGGGTTCTTCCTCCACCAATAATACTGGCAACCATGTATAACCTATCGTGTGGTGAAAAATGGCGTTAAACCCTATAACAACAACTCACCTAATTCGAATTCTAGCAGTGCGTCTAATTGAAACCACTCACCTAATTGGAATTCCCGAGTGTGTAGTCAACAGTCACGTTGCTTAACGAGCATATTATTCTTGCTGACTTGCAATACACGAGTAAAGTACAATGCAAGAGAAATTTGCCTTTGCTTGCAACTTTATTAAAATATTATATTGTTGTGATATAGAAATAAATGAAATTAATCTTGATATATTTTAGTAGAAAATTACTTCAAAATATATTAGTGAAAAATTTACTTTAAAACAATTAAGAGAAATTGTCTTTCTTATTACTTTTACTAAAATATCTGTCCTAATAATATCCTCCGGGTCATTTGAGCCAAGTCCTTGAGGTTCGAGGAGAAAGATAAGTTACATTTGCCAAAAAAACAGGGTTAAAAGTGAAAGATCAACAGATCAAAATACAATTATAAAACCATTGCGAGACATTTTGCAAAGTTAAAAAATACAATATAAAACGTACTACAAAATTCTAAGTAAGATACAAAAGATACAATTAAATACACATTGCAAAATACTCAGTAAAATACAAAAACATACAATGAAGAGTGCATGGTAAAATATTTGGCCAATTTCCTAAAACTGAATGGAAAGAACACTTCACGACATTGAACAAATTCATAAAATACAATAAAAATATAATACACGACATTAAATAAAAATTGAAAAATTACGATGACCAAAATGGTAATAAAATATTTTGATAAAATTCTACACAATCTACTTCTACTACTAAGCTTCTCAGACGAGTGTAACATACAATATTAACATACAGTTTTTCTTATCTTTAGTTTTCTTTTTGTATGCTTATTTTTCCATCTTTTATTTCTTCTTTCCATTTTGTCTGACTTTAGTAGAACATATGTGTGGGTGTGTACGGTTATTATGCTGATGCTGAAATAGTTGAATTGAGGTGAGGGAGTTATCTAAAAGAATTTACCAGATGGCTATTAAGTGCGTAGAAAAATCAAAAGCGATAAATGTATTCATTACTAATGTTTTCGACTGTGGCAAGCATTACTTGCTCTTAAGCATAACCGTTTTCGAATTTGGACCAATAGCCGTTACTCGTTTTTAAATCGATTATCAACATGCTTAGTATAGGAGGAGATATCACCTCCATATCGAACAATAGCACCGATAATTGTATTATTCTGTTGCGTCAACATATTTATGTAACTTACTAAGGTTGCAATGTTCCTAATTGTCATTATTTCCAAATAGGTATTTACATATTTTACCAATGAAGGGCAAAACTTCTCTCTTTGACACATTTGAAGTTATAACACATCTTCCTGAATTAACTCATTAATTAATGAGATTGCTGTATTATACTGCGTATTCGTTTTAAGACTTATTATAAGTATGAAAGAATATAATTTATGTAGCTACTTTTGACATCTCTGTGACAATATTTGATAAACTCAACTGAACAATTCCACAAAAGCCTGATTTTAAAGTGTAAATTCACTTATAGGGTGAACAATACAATAGTGGGAGATGTTGTTGATAACCAATATTTCAAATTGTTTCTTTTTTCTTCTCATAATGCGGACCCTGAATTCAGAGTTAAAAATAGAAACACAATCTTACGAACCAAATCCATATTCGACCCATACATTAAAGAGCAAGAAAGAGGTCTGAGAGATTTTGCGCCAGAAAGATGATTTTTCTTCAGAATTTCGTATTTAATTCAATGACGATATATTCAACCTAGTTGTTTGCGACGTGTATTCGATTGTATGCGTGTTCTTTGAAATGCTTTTTTAATGCCTGAGAAACATTATCCGTTGGTTGCCATGATGGCGTGGATCCATCTGTCCACTTAACCAAGTAATGCTTCTTCCCAAAAATCCATTTGATTTCAAACATTTATCAACTGAGTACCATTCTGTACTATTGTTTGTTGGTGCGTGATCGTTGCTCGCTTGATCATGTGCTGCCTGAAACGACTGAGGGGCTGTATTGGTTGCATCATGTGTCGGAGCCCGATAATCCCTTGGATCTATAAAGTGCTTAAGTCTATTGGCGTGTACAAGTGATTTCAGTTCTTTACTGTCGTCTGAACAACGTTGTAATCTGTAGGTGTTATTCAGAACCAGTTGAGTAATATAAAATGGACCCATCCCATCAGAGTAAAGCCTTCTTGATAACCCAACGGGTATATGTGAGATTTTTAGGTGTAAATAATATCGAACTCGAAAGGACGGTTCCTACGCTTTCTAATTAAATCTCTGAATGTTGCGCTTGCGTGTATTTGTTTTAGTTAGTTCTTGAACTATTTTTAATCTTTGGATTAACTGATCTATGTATTGTTGTGTTTGTTTCTGGACAACCTCTACAGGTGTTAGATACATATCTAATGTTAAGGTCATTTCTTTCCAAAAGACTATATAATAAGGTGAGTAGACAGTTGAATTAACTGTTGAACTCATTCCGAATGCAATCATTATGCTAGGCAGCTAAGGCGGCCAGTCATATTGGTGTTTACTGCCGTATGCTCTTAGTGATTGAATAACTGTGCTGTTCGTGGGTTCACACGCATCATTGTTTTGAGTTTTATATGAACTGGTATGGTGAAGTGTAACTTGAAATAGTTCACAATGTGCTAGGACAATTTGAGACATAAAATTTAGTCATCTTTTGAGAACATAAGGGAAAGGCTTCACACCATTGTGACAAACTATATGTCACCAATACGATATACTGGTAGCCTTCCCTACTTTTTATCATGCACAAAACGTCCATGTGACACCGAGAAAATACGTCTTTGGGAGGCAATGGGTGCACATTTGTGTCTCGTTTAATGAGCTGACATTGAGAGCATTATGTAATGTAGTCATACACATTTTTATACATCTTCGGCCAATAGTATTTTTGTTTAATAGCCTGATATGTTCTTTGGACACCTAAATGACAACTTTCTGCTTTTGAGTCGTCATCAGACAAAAGAACATCGTGTCTCAAATTTGTGGGTAGGGTAACTTGTTTTATGAGTTGATCTGAGGAAGTTTTGTGTTTCGCTCAGGGCTGGAAAAAATGATGTAAGACACCACTGATAAGTTCATACTGACTTATTTCATATGGAATAGCTGTTGCGCGACGAGTGTTATCTGGTAATATTCCTTTCACTAAGTAACCATACACGTCCTTAAAATCAGGGCACTCGCTCTAATATTGGGCGAGATCTGGTAGTTCTGAAGAAATACTATTAGGTGTGCTATTATTAGTGTGTACTGCAGATACGTTATGAATATCTTGTTTATTGTACTGTATTCTAATTTCCGTGAATGTAGTGAACATATGGTTCTGATTTAGTAGTCTGCGTGCCTATGTAGTCTGGAGATTTCTCTAATTGACTGTAAGTATTATCTGTTTGCTCGTAGTGTCGACGTGAGAGTACATCGGCATTCGTGTTTTTATGTGATGCAGTGTATACGATATCGAATTTGTATTCTTGCAAACGAAATGACCAACGAGTTAGTCTGTTTCATGTGTGTTGAACTGTCTTAAGCCACACTAGTGATTGTGATATGTAATGCCAGTGAATATCTGATGTGATAGGTAAACATTATATGTTATGATACCTTATAAAACAGATAACATTCTTGTTCCGTAACTGACCATCGTTTTTCAGCGTCTGTTAAAGCTCGTTCCCCATAAACAATAACATGTTTTTTGTTTTTGTCATCTGTCTCTGTTTGAGACAAAATATACCCTAGAGCTCTGCCGCTAGCATCACATATGAACCAAACTGGCTTATTTAAATCAGGATAAGCCAAGATATGCGATGAAGTCAAAGCTGTCTTAAGAGTTTCAAATGCTTCTTGACAATTGTCTGTCCAAAGGAATGAACTGCCTTTTGTCAGTAATTGAGTTAATGGTGCTGGCATTGTAGAATAACCGTGAACAAATTTCCTGTAGTAGTTGCACAAACCTAGGAAACTCCTAACATGTTTCCGTGTTTTATATCATGTCATATATGTATGCAATACATATTGATCATGGTATACCTCTAAGAACATGAACTAAAATAACAAAAAAGTGGGTGCATTTTCTGAGTCCATACGGCATTACATTATATTGGTAAAGATCACAGGATGTTATAAAGAAGCTCTTATGTTTTCTCAGTGGATCCATTTTATTTTTCAAAAACGCTGAATTTAAATCTATAGTACTGGAAAGACATGGTTGAGTATGTCCAGCTGTGTCGATTACATTCTCTAATCGTGGAAGAGGGAATGTCATTGGTTGTGTCACCTGATTAAGTTTCCTATAGTCAATAGCAAAACGATATTCACCATTTTTCTTTTTGACCAACACAACTGGGGATGCATGAGTAGATAAACTGAGTTCAATTAGTAGATGTTCTAATAATTCACCTAACTAATCAGCTGCACGATATGGCTGACAACAAATTGGCATGGAATCACCTGTCTCTATTCGGTGGGTAAATACGTTAGTAAAAATGGGACAACTGTGGAAACTTTTCCTTGAAATTTGTACCAAAAGAGCTCTTTGTGTGACATCGGTATTTGCCACAAAAAGGCGGATTTAATTCATTGATGAACATTTCTCGACAACCTGAATGGATAGCTCTTTAAAACATGTCCCTGAATGGATTACATTCATAATCATTTATGGTGCTCCACATAATGTTCTTCCATTCCATCTTAGCTGGAAAGCTATTTTATTGGACAAAATATAAATAACGTCTTAAAGCCTTTCTATTGATATATTTAAAGAATGCTCTCTCTCCCCCCCCCCCCCTCTCTCTCTCTCTCTCTCTCTCTCTCTCTCTCTCTCTCTCTCTCTATATATATATATATATATATATATATATATATATATATATATATATAATTCTTTAAATGAGGACATACTTATATAACCAATTAAACTAAATTCAGAAGAAGAGATAGCTAATTCTTTTCTTTTAATGGTTAAGTCGTACTATTTCAGGACTTGTTTATGAAGATTCCTTTAATAGTTTATCCTGTTCCATAATCGGTAGCTTTTAATGTCGGAAAGAACGGTTCATGCCTTGATTCCATAGCTACAAAGTATTTGTTTTACCATTTATTGTTCCAAAAACAGTGCCATCATCCTGTCTCAGATATTTAACATTGGATTATACTGAAACAGTTACGCAGCGAAAAGAAGATATCCTCCACCCACGTATCTATCTTTTCTGATACTTAGCGTTGAAAGGAAATCTTCCGTCGCATCAATGATTGCATCTAAAAGACACAATTTAGAGTCTAATTTCGTTTTGTAGACTGTCATTAGATTCCTTTGTTCGTTGCAGTCCAAAACAGAAATCATCCAACTTCTGAGCTTGAACTTTTGTTTCATTCAGTCAGAATGGACATCAAATTTGTAAAATCACTTTTAATGGACTCAGAGAAAATGTAAATCTTAAACTCACACTTTGAGCTTCTCTAACTCAAGATATAGTCATTTTGATTCTCTGTTGGGAAAACTTTTGTTGACATGTGGTAGCTCTTCTCTCAGCTCGGTCCCACATACAACAGCAATTGTTGGAAAAATTAATCTCGTTAACGACTGTAAGGAGTTAATAATTTATTCAAGAGGTACTGTCTTTTAGGGATGTACTCGTGCTACTTTTGTTAGGAATTATTTTCTCCAGTTGTTTCTGATCATTAGATGAATGGCTTTCTTTGACAGATGCAAACACGGACATGTCATTCCACTTGGACTCATGCCTTGTATTAACTTGATTACATAAATGGTCGGTAAGTCACAACCTTTCTCTGAGGCGTCGACAAGGGATGGCATCTACAAAGGCCGCTCGAAACTGTTTATTAGTAGCAACGTAAACAATTGGGTTCCACATTGTTGCAGATTTGGCAATTAGCGCAGGAGCACTCTGAGTCCATACAGGAAGAGTCTTGATGTCAGGCAAATGCCGCCCAAAATGAGACAATTGCATATGGTGTCCAACAGACAAAATAAACTCCTATTCAAAAAGAAGAAAATAATGAATAATATAAGCTTACGAGAAATAAATGTGACTTGAGTTTTGTTTCATCGATTTCAAATTAAACGGGATGGGAGACGCATCTTAGTGCCAAATAAGTTTTTATTAATACTATTTGTAGTAATAAGCACTAAACACTAGAATTTGTATTCAAGCGTTGTCTGCTTCTGAGTTTAAATTGCATTAACAGCTTATGAGTTTAAATTTTAAATGCCATGCTAAAGTTTTAATTTGATATCAATACTAAGGATATCATTGACGGTAACACATCATAGGATTTACGTCATTAGTGTGTACTGTTTGGGTTTTAGAATCAACACTGTCAGCCTCATGAAATGGCTTAATGATTTGCAAAATTAAGAATAGAAAAATGAACCTACTGGAAACAATGAGGTCTCACGACTGTGACAGAAGATTATACACGGTGAACAAACTTAAATATTACCAGTTTCAGTGAATGTTGTTTTATTTTTCGTGTTGTCGTTTGTGTTGTTTGTTTCCTAATCAATATTTCGTTTTAATTTCCAGATAGTACCAACCCAGACGCCTCTCGCATTCTTGCACATTGAAACAACTTATTAAATTACCTAATGGTGTGATCCCCCCTCAAGTCATTGCGACCAAAAAAACAGTTTAACGCGCTCTCAGAAACACACTTATTAGGTCTTGGAATCGTCGTGAGAACATTATGTTACACAAGAACCTTACTTTTTTGTGTAGACACTGTACTTCAATTTCTAAAGATTAAAGAGCTACAGTGACACTTATACTAGTACAAATTTCATTTAAGATATAACAAAAAAGTATGCCCTCGATTAATAACCAACGTTTGGTAAGCATCTCTTTTCAAAAACCTTGTATCTCTTCGCAATTTTTATAAATATCTGATTGACAAACGCAATGTCGAGATGAGCCTAGTTCAGTTTATTGACATCATCACCTATATGGATGACCAATATTCCGTTTAAAATGGGCATCTGCTTTGAAATTTGGATGAAAAAATCCTTGTAAATTGTAATAGTATATTTGAATATTTGGTCATTTTCAAAACATATAAATGGAATGTTCCGATTACCTATCATGGCCAAGATCGTCTTCACCATATTCTTCTCTGTCGCCATGTTTCTAAGAGCCAATCGACTATTCATTTTGCTGATGTGACTAATAGATATATTTCGAACCTGAAAGGATTAAAGTAATAACTAAATGAATGACGTACAAATGATACAAGGCTCATATTTAACATATGCATTAGTAACAATTCTCGTAATAATAGTCAAGAAAAATAATTTTGCTAAAATTAGTTATACTGAATTTAAGTTAATATGCTGTTTATTATTAGGAGGGGAGCGAGAAGCTGCTTAATAAGAGGTCAATGAGGGAAAATAAACAAGGTGAATTTTTTTTATTGTATGCATATATGCATTTAAGAATTACGTATACGATTTATAACGCTTAACAATTGTTCTTATTACGTAGAAAGAATCGATTTAACTTTATTGTGAGGTTACATGTTTGGCTTAATATCGCCAGTTAATAATGCAAAATGCGATGACATTTCTAGATCAACATGTGCATCTTTAAATTAGTATTTCTACCAAACTACGAGGCATTCAAACTGCAAAGGAAATGCAATAAATGACAAGAATAAAATTACTCAGGTAAATGTATTACAGCGCATTAATGATGGTTGATGCAAACTGGTTACGAACGGCGATAATCTCTGCATCAATCAATCTACGCAGCAAATTTATGACATTTCAACGCTATAGACAGTTGTTTTGTTTTAGATCATGAAGTAATCTCATTGTTATATGGTAAACACATAAAAGTAAACTGATTACTTACTTCAAACAGTGAAAGAATATATCCATTATCGAAGAGAATCGCTATTAATTATGACTGTCATGGACGTTACCGAATTTTTTAACGACCTTGAACCCTTACTTCAACTAGAGGACCGCAGTAATATAACATGTAATGAATTTTAAAAACTCATTTCTTACATAAACGTATCTATTGGGAAAAAATACACATAACACATTACACGAAATTAGCTGCCATTTAAACTTTACAAAACGATTATTTATGAACAGGCTGTAATTATAAGGTTACCTCCCTTTATTAGCAAAAAAAATCGTCTCGTGACGAACACGAATCAGACTTGTTTAATTAAAATGTAACATTTTTCGTTTTTTGTTGATACATTGAAAAATAAATCACTCAGCAGCTTTTAATTCAATTTACAGAAACACTAAGGCGTTTAAGTATTTTAGCAATGTGGAGTGGACTAGAACCAAAATGTTTTAAACATTAAAGACAAACATATTTTATTCCAATAACTTGAGAAAAAAAAATACGATGAAATACTTTTTTCATTATTTTCTTAAAGGGTTGGTACAAAGAGACAAAGTCCGGAATTCAGCGTACTTTTCTGCGGATTATTAAGGATTCTTGTCAAAATATGACATAAGTCGTAATATATTACAATGCACTACTTACTTTATTTAATGCAGTTTGCAATGAAAATATATTACAAGTTAGTAAATGAGAATTCCCAAGAGATCGAAGATGGTAGTTGTAGTCTCTCTGTTAGTCGTATCATCTGTAATCTGTCTGTACGGTTTTTCTGGCACCTTTTTAATCCCTGGCGGATTGTACCAGACCAAGCAATATAACCATTTGTGACCTTCAAATTAAACACAGTAATGGACAAATATAAGGCTGATAGGTAAGACAGATTATATATATATATATATATATATATATATATATATATATATATATATATATATATATATATATATATATATATATATAGGCACACATTGCTAACGGCTCAAATTCTAAAAAAATCTAACGTTCGTGCTCAGTTAGCTCTTCGACAGAAGAAGAAATACCCAACTTACACTTACGAAATAAACACTTAATTTTATTCTGTGCATTATTTATATTATTTGCTGTGTGTGCAGTTTTATATACTGAATGATGTTTGATTTAAATAAAGATGTCTGTGTGTCTGTGTCTGTGTCTGTGTCTGTGTCTGTGTATGTGTGTGTGTGTGTGTGAGAGAGAGAGAGAGAGAGAGAGAGAGAGAGAGAGAGAGAGAAAGAGAGAGAGAGAGAGAGAGATGTCCCATTAATAAAGTGGGCATGACGAAATAACATTAGTCAAATAAACTGGCCACACGGATGGTCTAAGAGCCTATTGATCATTTACTTCATACAATTATTAGTATTCGAATTATAGGGGATGGTTAAATTAACATTTATAATACGACATCCGTGTGAAGAAAATGAAACTGAAAGACCTTTTATCGCAATAAAATACATATTTATGGCAGAAAGTAAAGGTATTCCTATTATTGGTAAATGTTTCAGTTAATAACCAAAAAGATATTTTGACGATACAATCATTATTCACTTCATATTGGAGTATGACCAGGTTCTATTGTGACTATTACACGGAACTCTTTTAAATTCTAAAATTCGGACACGAAAATGTAGCATTTTATGCTATTTGCTTAGCCTTGTAAATGGAAGCATGCTTTCCAAAACGTATATATTGATTATTTTGTTTTATTTATTCACTTTGTTACCTTCAAGTTTACATTTTCATTTTCATTTTCAAACATATGTTAATCTTAGCTTTATGTACACAAGGTTATTTTTAAAAAAACAAACTTTGTAGTACACTCTGTTTGTTACGCATTGATAGATGATATTGCATCCTTAATTATGTTCGGAAATTAGAACGGATGTAAACATTTGTACGATGGTGGTTAGGTTTAATTCCCAAGAGGAGATATCTAATTAACAACACAAATTCAAACGACAAAATAGAATGAAGCACGAAAATCCAAAACGGACTAAAATAGCACAACGACAATACATACCGCTGGCATAAAACATAACCGATTTTTGACTGAAGAGTTCTAATTATCGAAAACAAGTCTAAAACGATAGAATCAAATAAAGCACACAAACTTGCAGGAATCTAAATAACTAAATGTCGAATTAGACTGATTTGCCAGCCTATTAGTAGTTGAAGTAAAATATATGTTGGCTTGATTATAACATTCATAGATAAAGTATTATAAGAATTTTTTTTTCTTCACAAAAGGCTTAAGCCAAACAAAACGAAGAGAATTCGATGCATTGCAAATTATTCACGCCACTTCAATTTTTATTAAACATTTTGATTTTAAAACGTACGGCTTTGGTTAAGATGTATTTACTGACATAAACCTATTCAAATAGTAATTAAAACTTTCAACCAGTCATGAGCCTGCAAGCTAACACAGCTCTAAATAGCACCGATCTATATTTTTCCATCTAGAAAGTTACATGTATATATGGAATTCCGGGCATGTGAGAGCTCCTTGGTTAGTGCCTACCATTAACTAAAAACAATCCAAAGCAACCGTGGTGACCCTTTCTTTCAAAAAAGGCATGCTACTTAAATGTCTTTAGCACATTTTTATAGGGACGATTTTAGCTTTATTTCATCCGTTTCATCTATTTATTAATCTGTAAAGCAATGTTATCGTCTTTGCTTTTAGAAAATAATAATCTTAATTCAAGCTTCATTGCGTATACCCCGAAATCAATGAATTCAGTTCTCTTGATGACTTTGATTTGCACTTACGCTTTTGTGTCTTGATTTCCTTGTGTCATCGTTAATCATTTATATGCGTTTGGAGCGAGAGTCTAATAAATGAAGCGGTTATTTCAATTCTCAGTATGGTCAACAGTCATTAGCTCTAATAAATAGTTATATATATATATATATATATATATATATATATATATATATATATATATATATATATATATATATATATATATATATATATCCTAAGTGACATAAGTGAATCAGCGTGTAATAATTTATCACAATTGCTTAATGGACTTCAAATGTAAGAAATTTAACACCACGCCACGTAAGAATTGTTTCTTTGTTAACTTTTGAAAACCAGCTTTTATAGAAAAATATCTTAGATTTGACACCATCTTCTTTCTGCGTGTGAAAGTTCTCAACTTTATCATCGGTGTAATATTTCCTCCGATACTCTGATTTCCTATGTATGACCATACAGTGTACGATACACAGACTGTGCATTGTTCTAGGTCTCATTAGATAAGTTATCAGTCAAAGGACTTGTAGTTCTTTCATTTTCAATGTGGTCGCGTATTCATCTCACTCATAAAAAACACTTTGAAATTTATTTCCAAAATCTTTTGTTACAGATGCTTAAATCATAAAAAAGCATTACACACGAGATAGGTTTTTGAACAAATATCAGTTACAGTCGTTACTTCAATTGGCAAAGCAAACTACTTGCAAAACTTGAAAATTAGAATCCGAAATACTACATACAAAGGCATAACTGATATTTAAAAATAACAAAAATGGAAAATATGTGAAATTGTTCTCAATGCAATACCAAAAGTCAATGTCGGACTTTACCATACTATCATCAACAATTTAAGTTGGTAAAATTCTACTCAATGATGATTTAAATAAATTGCAGACTACATGATATTTATTGTGCTTGATACTGTAAGTTGTTTTGTATTTTTTTTATAGCAGGATACCCTATACCAGTTCACACGGTGCTATTTTTATACCATTCAAATACAACAGTATCTAACACCAGATGCAAAGACGAGAAAATAAACAAGTCAGTGTTATATAATAACTCATAAATAACAAATTCGGCATTTACACGCTTTTCATATGCCTAGTATTCAACTAGCGGAGATATTCGCTGCTTTGAAAAAGAAAAATGAAATGAATCCCTTCGGCTAAAACTCTGTACAGCTTTTACATCTTTACTAAAACTTCAAGTTAAGTAAAGTTTGAAAACCTTCGGCAAAAATCAGCATATTAAACATTTAGCATTTGTAACGTACTTTTTAATTTGAATTTTTAGGTGAATGCTTGCAATAGTATTATTCTTACTCTTTGCGAATTAGTTTAATATTGTTTTTATTGTAATAGATTTCTAGATTATAGTTTTCGTAGTATAGTTTGCAGTGTTTACATTAATAATAGTTATTTTCTTGAAACTTCCGCCAATAACCTAAAGCATTGTGGTTACCATTTTTGAAGATCTCGGTGAATTGATTTCAATATTGGAGTTAGCTCTAATATTAAATGCATAACATTTTCATCGGACGAATACAAATTTCACTCCAAAAAATCTCGATGTATGCAAAGAAGCACGTTTGTTCTAATTTGAGTATGTAGTGCATACCCAGGTCTCGATGTATGAATCGTTCATATTTTGAATGATAAGCTCTTCCCACTTATGTACTGTTGCCTCATTTCACAAGCTATCATGACAATGTCGGATCCAGTAACAACAGCAATAAATTCACAAAAAGATGTATTTGACATTATAAGTATTTCCGAAACTTTCTTACCTGATTGCAAATTTCATTCAAATCGTTAAAGAAATGTTAGACCTTTATAAATTCCTGACATTAATACTTTCGATGGTGAAAATCAAGTCAAGTATGCTGCTGGACAAATAAAAAAGTGGCAATAAATAAAAAGCCAATTTATGAAAAATCGCCTGAGAGATAGAAGGAAATGTTTTGCGGTCTTTACGCCGCGTTAACCTGTATCCGAAGTTGAACTGACAAACTATTTAATAATCGTAGCATTGATAATTCAGTAAATTAAAATTATATCCGATCCAGTAAAACGATCATTTATCAAAATCTCTTAAGAAATGGAAACACGTTGAGTAGATTTATGTTTGCATCCTCTTTTTCCTTTGTTTGCTAATTATTGTGAGTCGTTTTACCTAATTCAATTGACGTCATAACACTTTGCATGTGTTATAAAATCAGTAATTTGTAAGTGATCAGTTTAATTTGAAGTCATCGTCATATAATTGCAAATAAATTTGGAAACATTACTTGCTGTTATTTATAGTTTCGAGCCTAATAAAGACAAAATAAAAATGTTACTTCGGTTTTAAAGTTTCATAAAGTGAAAATAGTAGCGTTTTTTTAAACTTCTCTAATTATATTCAATTATTATATTAAATTACACATTTTGAACACTTAAAATCCAAATCCAATATTGCAATTATAAACATGAATAGGATTATAGCCATTCAAGAATGTAATATATAGGTTAGTGTTTTTTTCAACTTGACATCAGGTACAAATAATGCTCAATTTTGAACTTTTTAAAACAATCAGCACTAATTAAACATAATGCACAATTCAAATAATTCCAATATCATTTCAAAAAGCTAAATCAAAATAATAAAAGGGCAAAAATGAACAACACATGCCCATATTTGATTTATTCGTGCAACATTATGACTCAGATATACCATACAATTGGAACGATTAGCGTAAAACAGTGTTCAAAATTTCCAGAAACGTACCAAGTAATATTTTTTTGAATCCGTTCATAATAACGACAATTTGCATGGCATGTGCCCCAACCACAACGGTGAACAACTTTTGGGATAATATATAATGATTGTTTGGGGTAATCTTTTAAATTCCTCTGCAATGTAATACGCAAGTACTCAAGCCTGGCCGTATAGTTGTAAGCAAATATGGTACATAGCAATGCATAACTACATCACGCGTTCAATGCGTATGTTTGATTGGTCAGTGAGCTCAGTTTGATTAAGAGGTTGAGAAAACGAATTAATCCGAAACCACTTCAAAGGAATCTTTGCTTTTCTCAAAACATTAGAGTGGCCCTGAGTGGCCGAGTGGTATAAGCGCTCGCCTTTCCATTTAATAGCCATCTCACTACTGTGTGTGTTCGAGTCTCGGGCTCGGCTAATGTCGGTCATGTGAAAGCTCGACAGTAATTTCTCGTGGATGCTTCCTCCATCATTAATACCGGTCACCATGTATAGCCTAGCTTGTGCAGAAAAGTTGAATCCCAAAACACAACATAACTCTGCGTGATTGAACTGGTGGTCGCTATGATGTTCGTAAAGTTTTTGAGTCGCCAGGCCGAGAAATGATTGTGTTAGAGGGACATGTGTGAAATTGCCTGGATGAAAGATATACAAAAGAACAGTAATTGGCATATAAAACGGAATATATCCTGTCGCTTTAATTTTCGCCTCGTTGGAGAAGCAATGCGGTTCATTTCAGTTTTAATGACATTGGAAATTAAATAATTTATCAATTATCACAAGTAATTTTCCTCGACCGATTGTGTCGCTGTACTCTAGGCAAAGAGATTTCATATTTAATCAAATTATTAAATTTATAAACAATTACATTCATAGAATAAAACAATTGAAAAATAATATTCCCAAAGCGTGTTCAACAAAGTATTCATTCTTATTATTATAAGCAAATTCAGCCAACCTTGATACAAAAACGGCTGCGAAAAATCTTGTATGCGTATTTTATTCCCAGTGTTTTCCACTGTGTGTACCTATTACAGTAGGGAACAGATCACCGATTAAATTCTCATGAATGGTAATGTTACTATTTAGTCAACTTACTATAAATTGTTTCGTTAAACCTCCAAAATTTTCTTATATTTATTGTACTATCCATCCAAGAGGAGACTTTAAAATCGATGAAAATGAGATGCTGCGTGGGTCGTTTTAGAGAAAACATCTTTTTTTAATGCTCACTATGAAATATCTTTGGGCAGTGACAGATGATTTATCTGCTAGTGAAATGGATGCAACCGCCAATACACAAGTCTCTGTCGTCGATCGTGGTCAACAAACACCAAGCCTGTCGTTGTCAACCAGGACGGAGGTGCCAAGTGTGCTACTAGTACTTTGCATAAAATCAGAGCGAGAGACAGCATGCCATCCCTACCTGTAACATTAGAACTCTGGCGCAGATTGAAAGACTCCAAGAGTTGACACATGAGATGGGACAATACACATGGCACATTCTGGGACTCTGTGAAGTCAAATGGAAAGCCCTAGGAGAACACTTAACTGACGATGGGCATATATTATACTATAGTGGAGCATTGGACAAGTGCATAAATGGAGTAAGCTTCTTTGTAAACAAAGCCATCAAGGGCTAAGTGCTTTAATTTCGCCCCATATCTAGCTGAATCATCTCCATTCGTCTGAAAGCGTCACCCTTCACATCACAATTATCCAAGTCTATGATCCAACTACTGATCATGATGATAAAGAAATAGAGGAATGTTACAAGAAATGTCAGGGTATTATAAATATAGCAAGTAAAAAAGACATCCTTCTCATCCAACGTGACTGGAATGCCAAAGTTGGCAAAGATGCTCTAAGAGACTGAGATGGTCATTGTGGACCTTCTTACAATGAGCTTGCCAATGAGCTTACTTATGAGCCAACATTAAGCTTTACAATGTTAGACAGGGAACGCACCAAATGGAACCCATTTAAAGCCACAATTGTAGGAACATTTGTTCCATGGATTTATGTTGATGTTAAAGTGATGACAGATGTTTTCAGCACAGTCATGACGACAGATGCCAAAAACATCATTGGCCTCTAACGGCTAAGGAAAAAACATGGGTTGCAGAAGAGATTCTGAATATATGTGATGCCCGAAGAGACCTCAAAAAGCACCAGACACACAGATGGGGCAATGGAAAACCGCGAATTAAACAAGAATATCAGAAAACAAACTTAGAGAAAGCGAAAGAAGACAGAAGCAAACAAGAGTCAGTACTATTCAACACGAAAATGGAAAATGTCTCTCAGAAGAAAGTGATATTGCAGAAAAAGATGGTCTGAATATTGTAAAGAACTCTACAACCATCCCTATACAGGAATCGGCGGTGCTTAAAGTTCCAAACTCCACAAATGATGATGATTTCCCCATTCTCAAAAAAGAGGTGGAGTCAACAATAAGAGTACTGAAGAATGGGAAGGCAACTATAGTATACAACATCCCAGCTGAATTTATCAATAATTGTGTGTGGGGGGGGATCAGTGATAAGGCTACTAACACATGAAACCAGATCTGGCAGACAGGTTAATGGCCAGCACGGTGGACTCAGTCACTGATTATAACACGCCCAATAAAAGGCTATGCCCAGCCAATATTACAAAACAATCAGTTTGACCAGACATGCTAGCAATATGATGCTGAAGATTATCTTGAACAGACTGAAACCACATGCAGAATAACATACATGTTTCTGGAGCAGAAGAAGCACAACAAAACAAATATTCAATCTCAGGGTTCTGAATGAAAAGTACTCGCAACATCAACAAGACATCTATCACCTGTTCATATATTTCAAAAAGGCTTTTAACAGAGTGTGGCATGAAACATTGTCGGCCACAGTAAAGAAGTGCATCATGTGTCACAAGTTGACCAATACCATCAAGCAGCTGTACGCCAAACCTACCAGTGCAGTAATTGTTCAAGGTTTTGTGGGGGACTGTTTCAAAACAACAGTTGGAGTACATCAAGTATATCTATTGTCACCAAAGGTTTTCAACATCTACTTTGAGTGCATCATGAGCGAAGCCCTGGAAAACCATTGTAGGACAGTCAGCATTGGAGGGCGTAACATCACCAACCTACGCTTTGTAGACGACATTAATGGGCTGGCAGGTAGTGAAGTCGAGCTAGCCCCCTTAGTGAAGATCCTGGATGAAACATCGTGACATGGATATAAGCGCCTAAACGACAAAGCTGATTACAAATTGTGGCAATCAAATCTCAGCCAAAGTTAGAGGACAGGAACTAGAAAAGTGGACCAGTCAAAATATTTTGGATCCATACTCACCGAAGAAGGATCAAGAGCAGACATTTTTCACTAGCAACACAAACAACGGCAGCTATGTCAAAGCTACGCCCCATCTGGAGAGACAAGAATAGCTGTCTGAAAACTAAAATCAAACTACTGAGTCAGTAAAATTCACAATGTATGTTTGTGATTTATCATTAAATTGATTTGAGAACAAAATGTTACAATTTCAGAGCAAGAAATGATACAATTAAGTGATGACCATTGCAAAAATAACCAAGCAAATGATATGAAATCAGTCTATGATGAAAGCCAGTAAAACTAAATATATTTGATTTTTATGCAAAGTATTCACATTTCGATCAAGTATGTAATGCGCTATCTTATTATGTAGCTTTCGGGTATTCACATAAAAAACAATTAATTTGTCCATATTTTTGCAGTCATGAAAATAAACATGAAAATAAACATGCATAATATTCATCTACATAAACAGGAGAAACCTATTGTATTTCTACCAGTGTGTCATGTGATAAGAGTCTAACAACAGTGAAAGACATAGGACAAATACATGTCAGTTCATTTGATATGAAATGATAATAATGAGTTGAATAATGATATTTGATACGAACGTGTTTCAGCGACAGCATTCAACGTTACTGAACACGCTTAATTTTTTTTATATCAAATGAAATCAATTTTAAGAATTCTTTTATCAGATAATTTTAAATATTTCTGCATTTATAAATAATATTGCTGTGTGAAGCTAGTAAGTATAACGGGACTTTCTGGCGAAAAAAATATTATTTAATTGATGACGCAAACAGAGACTAGTGTCTTTTGATTAATATTACTGTTAGTGAGGCAAAACTACAATTATTTCATGGATGACATGTAACAAGCTGCAGATGAATGATGATAAATCTAAGACTATTCTTATCACAACACAAAGACTTTCTCATTCACATCCTTTACCTCAGACAATAAATATCAGCAACACCAACATTAAATTCTCACAGTCAGTACGGAATCCAGGTGTTACTCTAAACTCTAAACAGTACTCTCACATTGCACCAACATGTCATGAACATTTGCAAGGCTGCATATCTTGAATTGAGACGCATCAGTTCCATTCGTAAATATCTTTCAGTTGATGCCACGAAAACACTTGTGTTCATTAGTACTTTCAAGACTGAACTATTGTAACTCATTTCTGTCTGGTTCATCACAATATTTACTCCAGAAACTTCAAAAAGTTCAAACACAGCTTCACGGATCATCTTTAGAGTACCTCGATCAGAGCACACCTCACCACTGCTCTGTATCCTACACTTGCTATCAGTTCGATACAGAATCAAACACAAAATTTGTTCTCTGTGCTATATTTCAATGACAGAATCCAGTCCAACATACCTATCCAGCCTCACCCATGTGTAAACACCAGCTAGATCCTTACGCTCTTCTTCTGATAATCGTATACTTATTGTTCCCAAGGTGAAAACAAAGTCATATGGACAACGTTCGTTTGCATAACAGGGCCCGGCGACGTGGAACGAATTGCCCATTGAAATTCGACACAAAGACACAGTGGTCCCTTTTAAGAGTGCTCTTAAGACTCACCTGTTTCGACTTCAGGGACAAATTTAGCGACCTAATCATGTTTGGTATGTTATATATTTTCAGCATGTTTTTATGTTTTCCAATTTCATTGTTTTTGTCATTTGTTGTTCTGCAGTGTAGTCATATCATTATTGATGGTGTAAAGCGCTTAGAGCTATGAAAGATTAAGCGCTAAACAAAGTCCTTATTATTATTATTATTATTATTATTATTATTATTATTATTATTATTTATATTGCATTTGCTGCATCATAGCACATAAAGAAGTATGCAGAAAATATGGAAAATGCATGTCTAAATGTATTAAATGTGCGTTGAGGACATACGTTTACTTGTTGCATCGGTGTTCGCAAAAACATGCATTTTAAACATCTGCTATATATTATTAATGAATTACATCATCAAACTTCTCATCTATATTTGAGATGCCAATAATGTCAGCGGTTGGAGAGAGAAAGATGAAAATATAAAAGTGGCTATGCCCATAGGATGTAACCTCGCTAAGCAAACAACTGTAGGCAGATGACATTGGACCGAAGAGAAAGCAGCGATAATGAAACAACTTGGCAAGCAAATTCTTAGAAAGTCGCTTCTGAGAAAGAAAGAAATTGAAAACCGTTTGAGAGCAGAGCCGGAATTAAGACACAGGAACTAGAGAAATGTCAAAGACTGCTACAACTTTTATCAGGTCAGAACGTACCATAGTCAATTAGGAATAAATTCAAAAAGTACCAAAGTTAAAACGTACCTAATTTGAGCAAGTCTCAGCACGTTGAGGTTCAGAGATAAGTCTTTTGTTTATATGTTGACAGTTCCGTAGATCAGTAGATACCACTTCACATTAAGTTGTGAATAGGAGTATTATGTGGGGGCAGTATAGCCCAACACAGCTACACTACTTGTGCGACAAGGTAGACAAATAGCTCCAACACGCCTGCCTACAATGGAGGAGGCGAAAAGACCATCGGAACGTATTCGGTGGATGGTTGCGACTTAGAAAACCCTCAAATCGTGTACTAGTTTATTTCATGCGTTTTTACAATGGACTATGGACGAATTGTACGAGGCTACTTGTTAGCAGCGTTTGAATCGCTGTGTCCTTAGGTATGCAAATATCATCAATTTCCCATAGGTCAAACGCAATTCATGACGTCATTAACCTGGACATCATTCGACAATATGAAAGTTTGATCAAGTGCAAAGTCTTACATCCCACAGATTTGTATCATCTCGTTTAACCTCACCATTTCCAAGGAAAACTGTTGTTTCACAATTGTGCCGAAATGTGCAACCAAGACCAACCTTGTCAGCACACACAGGAAAAACTCACCTTGACAGGAACTTGGGTCTTCTTGGAATTGTTTAAGACTCTACCACGAGAGCGACGAGATACACAAGGGCAGTTTCGCAGACTACGTAAATGCCTTTTAGAAACCGAAACAAGAAGCCAGCGGCCATACTTTCTGGTGTCACACACCCAAAGGCCAAAAGAAGATCAAAGAGATATATTGAAAGCAGGGAATGCGATCGTTTGCCCAAGTGATGATAAATTGCTTGTGGGGTACCAGGGCACAACGACCGTCTTTACCCAACACCGAGTATTTGTCTGAGTCTTACTGCTACTTTCAGATGATTCACGACAAGCCAAGTACACTAAACACGTGGACGTCATTCGTGAAAATCTGATCGTAGTCAATTACGAGAAAGAACTGGACTTTGTAGAAGAAGACGAATTTGAAAATGTCATCATTGAGACTTACGTTACAGCTCATTCTCGCTTAAAATTGTACGAAGTTTTAGACTTGTTATCATATCGTATGTTGTAGTTTGACAGGAACAGTTGCATCTACATCAATCGGCCAGGCCACTGTTACCCATACATTGAAGAAGACCGTTTAGGAGATTGGACAGATGAACATAATGACGACAAGATTCTAAGTTTTGGAAGTAGCAGTTCTAAAAGTTACGGTTACGAATACCGGAACCCACAAGGAGAAATGCATATGGAATGTAAAGTGAAAATATCGACTCAATTATCGCACTAGTCGAGTGGTGAACTTTGAGCTGAAAAAACAACTTGGACATAATGATAACTTTAAAGTGACCACCTTCGAACCGCACAAGATTGTAAGTTTACCCACAACAAATAGTCACTCGAACTTTGGAAGAAGTCCATGAACTATTGTACCAGAAAATAGTTCGGCTTCTCAATCACTTCAATTTACTGTACGAATATGTCAATATTGGTCATCATATAAAAAGGGACAACATCCAATACCGATAGTTCATTGTATTTACAAAGAACAAATGAGAAAGATCGATACTTTTAAACAAAAATCATTCAAGTTTAATGATTGTATAAAAAACGTTCCTTCCCGTAGTGGGAGTTGTAGTGGATGGATAATACCCAGGCATTGCAATGGCAGTTGCCTTGAAGGACACTGCAAGTGTCCATGCGGTTACCATTGTAATTGCGTAGCGGCGTTTGTACCTTGCGAATACATGGATGTTGTAAGCTGTGTCTTCAGCGATTCAGTATCATATCATGGGAACTTTGCTTTGACTACTACCACTACACCTGCCATGGAAAGTGATGCTGTGTGTGTCAAACCTGATGGATGTGCAAGCGATGCCAAACGTTATCGTGGACTGGATGTCCATCTTAAAGTGAGACTATGCATCTACCACACAACGGATGTCACGTATCACTAGGTAAACCCTTGAGGATGTTAACCGTACCCTCATTGAAATGACCTTGTGAAATACGTATATTTGTTTCCTGTGTTTTTGCCTTAATATTGTGACTAGAAACGTAGATTCCAAACCTTGAAATGAAAATGAACAAAATTACTTCCAGGACCTAGCCCCGAAGAATTAGCCAGAGCCGGATTGTTCTACTTGGGCGTCGGGGATACAGTCAAGTTCTTCAGTTTCTGTTTGTCACTTTCCCATTGGGAACAGAAAAATTCCACGTACCTGAAATCTCCGAATTGTCTCTACCTACCTTAAGTGGGGCCCTAGACAATGAAGTGACATACCATGTTGTTTACGAACTCCAGCTTGGATATGAGTCAAACGTTGGACATCACCGAGACAAGTATTTAAACCCCAAGTCAAAAATAAATATTCAATGATTACCAAACAAATTGCAGAAGAAGATCTACAAAGGATTTGTCATAGACATGCGAGTGCAAGATCTGAATTGGTGTCTGCAGAACTTTTTGTGTCGAGAAATTCCCAAGTGGAAAGTGATAAAAGTCAACCAACGGGTCCGATTTCTCTGGATCAAGTGTGCCTTCTTCCTAATACCTCTCAGACAGCAGAACCTAAGAATCAGTACTCAGGAATTATGAACAACAACAATCAGTTTTACTTAACCTTATTCAGTGACAGTTTAATGAATTTGTTTCCTAACAACACTTTGTGCTGTTACATGGCTAACGTACCTCACCCCATTCAGTTGGATCAAAAAAGCCCATTGAGAAACGACTTTGATGGAAATGCTACATTCTATACAAATCAGAAATATCGTCGAAAATCGAATCAGTTTTACTGTAGAAGTTCTGACGACCACGTGCAACAAAACTTAGACGAACAGAGCCCTGTAAGTGACCCTATGAAAACACAGGAACCCAAAGCTAAACAATCCACCTATCTCTTAACCATTCCTGCAGGCTATTATTTTCGTGATCAACATTTTCTGACCACATTTGTTACCAGGTTCAATGACGTGTTTGGTAGAGCCATGGACAAAAAACAGATTCCTTGTTCAACTGAATCAAGGACTCAATTTGATTTTTGACTGGACCGATGTTGTAGAGTAAAACGTCATTGGACACACATCCGCACCATTACGGCGTGTTATTCCTTTCAAAGTGGATTCTGTGACGAACGCTGACGAGGAAAGTGGAAATAACTATCACGTTCTCTGCGAATGTGTACGTCCTCATTTTTTGCCCGTCAGTAAGACGTATTTTGACAGTGTCAACAGTACTGTAAAAGGAGATCTGATACAAAATATTCCATTTACTAAAAGGAACGTCACGGTCAATGTAAATGTTCGAAAACGATTCTCTAAAGACTCGTAACTCAAGTATCCTGTGTACAGAGGAATCGTTCGAGAACGCAAATATGGTTTGGAAATATGTTAAAGTTAGCCTTTTTTTGAATGGCCACTGTTGTAAAACCGATGTTCACACGATGATTTCACGCTATAAAAGATGCTGTACTACTAATAGGCATGGCTGGTTTTAGATTTTTATTGATCACTGTAGGAACGATAACACGAATGACATAACAATATCATGGCTTTGTTTATTTTTTTTGATGTTGTGAGTCCTTTATATAATTTAATTTGGAATAGCTCATAATCGTACTGTAAGAGATGTAATTTTTAAATGAAAGCTATCTGTAAGGGACAAACAATACAAGAACCTAAATTGAATGGATGGATGGATGGATGGAAGGATGGCTCGATGAATCGATCGATCGATTATTAAATAGATAGGTGGACATTAACTTCTCGAGGAAAAATGCCATATTAGTGAGAGAACGGATGTCACATAATTATTCCAAAAAAAAAGAACTGGGTTACGCCTTAGAATCATTTGATCATTTTTCGTTGTGCATGCGTACAACGTAATCTAGGGTGAACAGGTTTTTTCCAGTTAAGCCACGAAACCAACATATATCTCGCCGGAAATTACTTGTGGCAAGAGACAATAAAATTATGATATTCACTGGTATTTTACCCTGAATATTACTCACTGTCCTATGGATTTAAGCAAAATCAATTTATAACCGACACACTGGTCGTTATGGATCTTGTTGAGGAGAGCATGTTCTCCGCTGTGTTCTATGGCCATTGGGATGAGTGTTTAATTTATATTTCATTTGATATGCGAAGTTTATTGAATTTGTATTGTCATATCGTGTACTGATTCATTTATAACAGCGCAAATTTGAAACGTTGTGAACTGTGAATTACAAGTTGCTATTAAGTGTTTAATGCATCAGCATTTTTCAGAATGCAATCTTTTTACCAGTTTTGTTTATTGTAGCTAGCGAGTTTAATAAGTTTGAAGAGTCCTACGAGTTTATCTGACACGTTTAGCTAGCTGACGAGTTTAGCTGACGAGTAGAGCTGTCTATATGTATGTGCGTAGGTCTGAACATGTGGTGGAACCACGACTGTAGACGTCACTAATACAAGGGTGCTGTATGCTGTCTGTACGTGTGCATACGTATTACTGTACATGTGGTGAATCCGTGAAGGGTGAGAGCGGGGGATACAAGTGTGGGCCATCATAAAGGACGTGGTGAAAGTGTGCCTTTTATCGGTGTATAAATCGTTTTTGACTGGGGTACATTTCGGTCAAATTATGTTTTAACCTGAGTAGGTGTTGACTGTAAATTCTACATTTCACAAAACATATCAAATGTATTACATTTACATTGTTATACATAACAGTTCCAGTAAATTAAGCAATACAACTTTTTAAAGCAAAATAATGCTGGGTATATCGACATGTAATGCCTATCTAATCGTTGAAGAGATGTTTCGATTGTTTTTCGAGAATCAAAAGGTGTGCATTCCACTGACTTCAGAAGGCAAAGCTTTGCATTTTAAACAGGAAATGGAAATAGGTTTGATATTTTTCGAGAGTTGTAACGAAGTTATATTATTTAGGTAAATAATGTTTTCTATGAATAGGTGTATATGCAACTTTTCACCTACAAATTTCAAACAATTGACAGGCTTCCTCATTTCAAAGAGTTCAATTTTCCAGATTACGTTGAATTCATACATTTTGTGTATGCGTCATCATCTTTCCAACATGTGGAAACGAAACTTATTTTCAAATTATTTACTTAACTTCACACATGGCGGATCATCATTATTACTAATCACATATTGATAAAGTGGTTATTTCTCATGTTATTGGTTAAAAAATATATATATGGTTAGTTTATTCTTCTTTTGCTTTTGTCTCTTCTTATGTTTTATATATATATATATATATATATATATATATATATATATATATATATATATATATATATATATGGCCGACAAGAAGGGGTGTACCTAGAGATATATCAAATGGATGGGCTAAGGGCCCAGGATTGGGCATTATCATATCTTATTGGGCCGAGAAGCAAAGTAAGATATATATGTATATCTATAAGTAAGGTATTTGTATTAGTAATTGCCTTGAGTTGTTGTTACGAACTAAACCTGCATTATTTGCCAAATAAATGTTTCAGAAATGTTAAGAGAAACGCCATTATACGCTGCCTTTTTTGTTTGTTAAAATGTTATCTCTTACAAAAAAAGCAAAATGAAGAGAGAAAATAACAAAACAGTCAAACGGTTATAAGAAAGAGATGGTGTTATTCTAGCAGCATTATCATCTATGATGGCTTCATTACGAAATACACGTCTATACAGTGCTTACAAAATATTCTGGTTTTCCAGTGATAACGACCTTACTGTGATATTAAAATGGAGGAAAATCTATAGCTTGTCATCTCAAAAGAACAGGTGTTTGTAACTAATTGCTGTGGACAATAGAAACAATTTGAACGAAATTATTTATATTCACTTAGTGTTTGCCGGAATAGCTGTATATTAAATAACATTCCCAAGAAACCTCTCCTCAAAACCGTTGTAGTTTTATACCCATAACAACATAGTTTCGTGACATTCTATTTTAAACGCTTGGCCCCTCCTGTCCAGGTTTCCCAAGAATTTGTGTGAGGTATAAAATCATTCTTTTCCACAGCACCCCCTAAGTCCTTCGATTTGGAAACATAAAGACATGCTTAGTGACGTCAAGTCGTTTTGAACTAAATGTCTTTGTACCACCTTGATCCCCATGCTTCATGTCCACTGGGTCAATTTTAATGGGACCAAACGTGTTGCAAGTTGCAATATGTCATCTCTAAACTTACTTAAGAATTGTACAAAGACAAAATTAAAAAGCTTTATCAACAGAAGTGGATTATGTGTGTTTACCTTGTTGGGTTCTTATTTGGACTCGCTAAGTATGAAAACATAATCAAAGGACGGTAGAACGCGTTTGGGTTTATCATGAACGTTTAGACGGACGTATATGCTGACGGACAAGAAGATAAATCCAAAATCCTGAAGCTTTTTTGAAACAACATTTCCCTTTAATGGTTTCAGCTCATTGTTAGTATTTATTTAGTTTTCATAGTGATCGTCAAATTCTTTTAGCCGTTGCTAAAGAAGTTTTTCGGGAAAAATTGATTCCTTTGATATGGTTAACATTTGAACCAATTTTAAAGTTTGACGTAAAAAAAGACACGAAAGTTATTGTACGATTTAAAAGTGACATTTTTTTCTCATAAAATCTTTAAATATTCAATGTTTGTCCACATTTTCGGCAGCTAAATCCTAGATGGAACATCACTGTTATGAAAATTGATCTGAGTCGTGAACATTTTGAACAAAGGCAGGTGTTTGTGTGAAACAGGATGTATCCTGTAAGAAATGTTATTATGCGTGGTTGTAACAGACGTGACGATTGTGGATCAGAAACTGTGAAAAATTTAAAGTTGTGTAGATCTTTAGAATTTAAAATTAAATATGACTAAATTAAGACAGTTACACACACAAAGTTTCCGAAAATCTGCAAATCAAAATCATTTGGCAAGAACATTATTTTTCTCAATATATCGTAGCATTCCAAAATCAGAATCTGTGAAAAAAATGTCAGAAATACGTCGACTATCTGGCACCTTCTACTAGTTACACATTTTTAGGTACATTGAACATTTGTATTAAATTCCGGGAAAAGCTATACAATCCGAATAAGACAAACGCAATAACAAAAGAAAACAACCAGTTCGTGAGTTTGTGAATCATATAGTATTTTTATTTTATTATTTTTTTAAAATATGAGCATAAGATTAGTATCATGTAGAAACTCTACTGATTGTGACATTTACGTAAATCTGAAATATCAGAACATATCTTTTGATACATGAGCTCATGTATGCACGCCATCATGAACTTGTGACTAAATATAAGGAACCACGAGGTTGTTACAATGATGACTGAAGTATAAATTAACAGGAAATATGTACTGTTACAGATATTAAATACTCTGAATGCACTAATCCTTTGAACATGAACCATTCATGGAAGACCTAATACTGCTTTATATCATTTGAAAAACTATACTTATGATAGTTCCTCGCTTTTGTTTATACTTTAAACAGTATATCTATGAACTATTGTCCATCTCGTCCAAGTTTCTCCCGTCTACATAGTTTGGTTAAATTATTACGTCCGTTCTTAGTTTAATTGGTAATTAATGCGTTTGTGTTAAAATGTTATTATGTTCCATGTTTAATATTTGTCTGCAGTCTTGATGTTTTGTCCAGCGGTATGTCCTGATTTAACTGATTCTTGAGACTCTTTGTATAAATATGACATGATTGTACATAATGAACCATTGTT
Source organism: Unio delphinus (assembly GCA_029339505.1). NCBI lineage: Eukaryota > Metazoa > Mollusca > Bivalvia > Unionida > Unionidae > Unio > Unio delphinus. The sequence continues at coordinate 2,329,291 of JAQISU010000129.1, read as the reverse complement.
TTCAGTCCCCACGTTTCTGTACATTATTAAGCGTGCCTTTCAAGTTTCACGATTCTACCAAACGTCAGGGTAAACATGTGCATTTAATGACCATGTTGAATTTAACAATAGCTCAATTGCAATCCTACATCGAACAAGAAACATAATTATAGAAAAATGGAAGAAGCATGGATTACCATGAATGATATAATGTTTTCATATCTTTTTTAAAAATAAACTGATAGTATTATTATTTTGTTACACCTAAAATATTACAAACGACGCTGATACAGGAGCATATTTATGCACTCAGTGTATGTCATAATACAGAACCAGCAGGTATCCTCACGAATGTATGAATTAGCAATGTAACGATTGATTTGTTAAATAGGGAAGGGATAATCAGAGTAAGATTATTTATGGGAAGGGTTAATAATTAAACAATGAACCACTATTGCATCTGTTTGCGAAAAAAAACATCTGAAGCTTAACTGTTCGTACCCTGTTTCATAATGTTTGTCTATTTTTTTTCCTCTTCATTTTGCAAGATAACGAAAGTTTTAATTATCATTGATATAATATGGTTTAAATTCGTCCTTGGTTTCTTACTGGTGTATGACCTTAGTAGTATTGATAGTGGAAACATGTCCTCACTATCTATGATGTAACAATGTCCACGGTGTCAATGTTGTGCCAATCCCTTATTCGCATTCATAGTTAAGACTAGAGTTCAACCCTGTCCTCGTAGTCCGTGACATAATATCCACCTTCTTCATGGTTTTGTTAATTTGTGTGCCTCCTTATGTTATCTTATTAGGTCTTACTATATTTGCAAACACGTTCTCGGTCTCCATATTGTATAAACATTCACAATCTTCATACTTTTGGTGATACGGTGCGCGCTTTGCACGTCCATGCTGTACCGATCTCCACGGTCTCCATGTATGTGCTAATAGTATGCGTTCGTAGCTTGTTTGTATTTATATTTCAAATTAGATGCGTTAACAGGTCATTGTTATCCGTGATGTACCGATATCCACTATCTTCATGATTTTTGTAGAATAGTTTGAGTCCCCAATTTGTATTGATAGCTCATATCAGATGTGCAGTCATGTCAAGGGTGTCCGTGATATAACAATATTCACTTTTTTCACGTTTGTATTAACTGTGTGCCTTTTTGATTAATATGAATAGTTCAGAAAAGATTTGTAAGCACGTCTTCAGTCTCCATAATGCAGCAATGTTCAAAATCTTAATGTTTTTGCTGATACTGTGCATTCTTTTAGTGAATGGATCGTTCAGACTAGATGTGTAGGCATGTCGTCGTTATTCATGATTTTGTAATGTCCACGATCTCCATGATGATGCTAATTGCTAATAGTGTGCGCCCTTAGTTCAAATTGGATTCGTAAACTTGACCTCATTGTCCATGATGTACATCTGTCCACAGTCATAATGTGGCTTATAATATCGAGGTCCCCGTTTCTATTTATAGCTCAGGCCAGATATGTAACCGTTTTCTCGTTGTCTGATATATAACACCAATGTAGTAATTAATGGGTACCTTAATTTGTAGTAATTGTACAGAGAACATGTATATCCATGTCCTCCATCATGTAACAATGTTCATAGTATTCATGCTTTTGGCGATATTGTACATTCTTGTATTGAAGTGATCGTTCAAACTAGATATTGTAGATATATCCTCGTTGTCCATGATCTATTAATGTGCACCATCTCCATGTTGTTGCCAATAATGTGCTTTCTTAGTGCGTATATATAGTTCAGACTAGTCGTGAAACCATAACCTCGTTGTCTGTAAATTTACAGTACCCACCTTCTCTATATTTTTTTGTTAATTTGTGTGCGTCCTTAATTTGTATTAATAGTTTAAGAAGATTTTTAAACACTCCTTGGTCTCTATTATGTACCAATGTTCACGATCTTTATGCTTGTGGGGACCTCTCCTGTAGCCCAGTGGGTTAGAGCGAGAAGTCGTGGGTTTGACCCACGGCCGAGTCATACCAAAGACTTACAAAAATGGTACTAACATCTGCCTCGCTTGGCGCTCAATCTTAAGAGGTTAGTATTAGGACTGGTCGGCCTGCTGTCAGGATAATGTGACTGGGTGGGACATCATGCAACATGTCTGCGGCATGATGCCCCAGTGCTAGACATCACTATAAACTGTCTCACTGCGGACATCGTAGTGATATGACTGAACAATTGTTCAAGCTGCGTTAAAATCTTAATCAAACAAACAAAGAAACATGCTTTTGGTGATACTGTGTTTGCTTGAATTGACTTGATCGTTCAAACTACATGTGTAAACATGTCCTAGTTGTCCATGATGTACCAATAGTGCGCCTCCTAAGATTTGTTTTGTTTTGATATTTTAAATTAGATGCGTAAACATGTCCTTAGTTTTAGTGTTTTGTGTGATACTGCGTGTCATTTTATTGAATTGATCGTGCAAAATTGACGTGAAAACATGTCCTCATTTGTAAAAATATCCACAGTCTGCGTGGTTTGCTTAATTGGGTCCGTCTTTAGTTTGTATCAATAGTTAAGAGAAAATTTGAAGACATGTCTTTAATAACCAGGATGTACCAATTTTCACTGTGTTCGTCTTTTTGGTGGTATTGTGCATTTTTATATTAAATTGATTGTTCAAACTAAATGTGTAAACGTGTCCCCGTTATCCGTGAAGTACCACTATGAACGGTCTCCTTGTTGCTGATAATAGTGTTCGTCTATAGTTTTTGTTGATCCTTCAAAACTAGATGTTTAAAAGTGTCAAATTAATTCGAATGTCCACATCTTCGTGTTTTATATTAAACGTGTGCGTGTGTAGATTGAACTGCTTAGAATCACAAGGATCCGACATTGCTGTTTGAAGTAACAATTAATGACTTTTCTAGGCAAGCTCTAATCATAATAGTATCGTCCTTTGGTTCTTGAAACGCGTAAAGACATTCATGGGATGAGTACAAATGAACCACATTTGCGTCTGACTGTACAAGCCTTTCAAATCGGAACAGTTAATGTATGGCTTAATAATATTTCTGTTCATGGTTATTCTACAAGATAATGAGAACCAAAATTGTACATAAATTCAAATTGTCCCCATTTTTCATGTTGTTGTCAACACATCTGTGTTTCCTTAGTTTGAATGGATTGTACATAATGTGTGTGTAAATGTGTGCGTCTTCGCTTGCATTGCTAAATTTTATATTCCTTAGAATTAATCCACAGAATCCTCATCGATCCGTCGACATTAGGTATCAATTTCTTGCCAGAAACTATATTTATATTACCTCCAAGATAGCGAGAACAAATGTCCTCGATACGACGTTACATAGCCATGTCCTCGATATCCACCAAATACAAGAATCTACAAGAATGTGTGTGTGTGTGTGTGTTTGTGTGTGTGTGTGTGTGTGATGGATAATTATCTGGATACATTTTAATTGTATAGAACCCTTATCTCTTGAATGACATATTATTTGAGTAGTCTTATAAATGTCCTTTCTGACAAGATACCAGTAGAATTAATGGCGACTAAGAAACTCGAGAAAAAGAGTAAGATTGGTACAGTTTAGGAGACGGCTTAGAACGTCCGCCTCGGATCTGCAAGATTGCGGCTTCGAACCCACATCGAGTTAAACAAAATATTATTTTTTTTAAAATGGGTTTGTTACAAAATTTTTCTTCATTCTTCTTTAGGGTTGTTTCAGGAATTCTTGCCTCCAAATATTAAAGCCCTCTGTTTTTATTTTTATACTGAAACATGGGATACCGGATCCTTTTTGACAAGAAAATGCATTTATTGGAACACATTTTCATAATCAGATTCATTATTAATACATAATTATATATATATATATATATATATATATATATATATATATATATATATATATATATATATATATATATATATATATATATATAGTTTTTATGGATTATCCGCTTATATACAGAGTTATCTTTGTGAATGAAACTTAAGCGATCATCTTTGAATATTTCCATTCACGTTTTGCAAACACGAGAAGTTAAGGAACCTCAAAATTCTTTGCTTTCTCTTGTCCAGTAGTTTCAAACCCCCAGATAACAAATTAAATCAGGTCGCGAGGACGTTCGGAAGGGTCGTGGTTAGTAACCATGATGTTTTTGAGGATGGCAAAACTTATTTAAATGTGGAAACGTGGTCGTGAGGCTGAGAACATATATTTTCTTCAGATTCGCAGCCAAAGCTATTTTGGGAACAACTTCTCTAGACCATAAAGTAGAACTATGTCAACTGCATGTA